>VWZO01017862.1:1288782-1334053 GCA_013396975.1 Bucco capensis
GTCGCGGCCGCGAGATGGCGGGGGGCCGCGGGTGCCCGGCGCGGCGCTGAGCCGAGCCCCGCCGCCCTCCACACACACCCCCACCTCCAGCCGCCGCCGCAGCCGGGACCCCCGCAGAGGTAAGGGCGGGGGGCTGCCGGCGGAGCGGGGGCCCGACGGGGGGGAGCGGGCGCCCCGAGAAAACTTTCCGCCGCTCGGAACTCAGTGTGTGTGTGCCTTCCTCTCGCCGCAACTTGCCGGTGAAGCGGGCAGGTGAGGCGTGGGGCAGAGGTCCGGTGCTGGCAACCTTAGACCGAGCTGGCGGCGACACCGAGTGCTTTGCACCGTTCCCCATCCCGGCACCTCGCAGGGCAGAAATACCGGGGTGGGGGTCTCAGCTGGTACCTCCACTCCGAGGCCCGCTCAAGGCGGTGGGACGGTCTCCGGGGGACACGGTGCTGACAGGAACGGAGGCTGGCAGGAAGCTCCCGGGGCAGAAGGGCTGCGACAGGGCTTAGCGACGGGTGGGTGCCCAAGGACGGGATGCTGGGGATGGGGGTACCCACACCAGTGACCCCTCACCCCAGCACCGTAGATCGGGTGGCGGGAGGCAGCCGAAGCCCACCCTAGGGGCGCCCCGGGCCCCGATGGGGAATGGGCAGAGCCCGGGGCGCAGAGCCCGTCCGGATATCCCTGGGGCCAGGCCAGCCGCGCCGGAGGGCGGCAGCGCCAAGTTGTGCAAAGTTATTACCGATGCCAGGGGCCGAGTGGGCAACCAGCGCTATTTCATTTTATTTCTTATTTCTTTCTTCCCCTTCCCGCCGGTAGCTTCGCGCGTTGGGGCGCCGAGAGGTGCGGCAGCTCCCCTCCCGCTGCCCATCCTGCCGGTATTGCTTTTCCCTCCCAAAACGTTTCCTGCCCACTCCTGAGGCCGCTGGGATGAGAAGCGCGGGCAGCCTTACCCCTCAGCACCCCCTGGCCCCAGGGTCTCGGTCCCCAAGAGCAGTTCCTATTCCAGCCCACAAAACCTTTTCCGAATTCCTTCATCTCAGCGCGCACTGTTGACCGGCCTGGGCAATTGGGATAAAGCCGAGTGGGATTTTAATCTTCCTGCGGCAGCACCAGCAATGGCTAAACTTTAATTCCCAAAAATCCCACCCCAGCCCCAAACCAGCCCGGCTACTGGCGGGGAGGAATGTGGCCACTCTCCCCTGGAGTTCCCGCTTTCCCCAGAGCGCAGATGACCCTGGAAATGGAGATTTCCCGGCCAAGGTGCGCTCCAATGGGCCATTTCCCCTTTTGGCTTCCTTGGAATTCGCCTTTCCCAGCCGGGGCTGGGTGCCCTGCGCTCGCCGCTGGCCCTTTCCCCCTCCTCGCCCTGCGCTCGCTGCGCTCCCCTCCTCTCCTCTCCCTCTTTTCCTTTGTTTGCCATCTCGCTCCCTGTCTCTGACGCGTACGCCGCTCCATCCAAATGCAATAGTGGGATTTGCCAGAATTATTTCCTAAAGCTGCTGGGGAGAAAGGGGGAGGTTTGGATGGGGTGTGGGGGGTTTACTTAACTGCAACCAACTGGAGTTCTGGCTGGCAGAGGAATTGGGGGCTCAGGCTGTCCCGGCCTGGCGCTGATGGGAAGGGCAGAGCCTGGGAACGGGTGGGAGAAGGAGGGGGCAGCCTGGAAGGGGACCTAATGCCAGTACAATGGAGTATAGCTGGGTGTGCGCAGGGGGAGAAGAGCAAATCCACATATTTATTGACTCCAAGGGCAAGAGTGAGGAAGAAACCCCACTGAGCCCCAGGGAGTGTTGGTGCTGCTGCACTCTGGGTCTTGCCCTGCTGCTCAAGGAAGCGCATCACTGGAGGGGCTGGTGATGGTGCTCCTGCCCTTGTCCCACTTGAGACTGGGGCTGGTGTTGTGGGTGCTGTGCACCCTGGGTGGGGCCAGCTGTGGGTATAGACCTGGAGTGTGGGATTGTCGCCCTTGCAGCTCAGCATCCGTCCACTGGGGTCCCCCAAAGGGTTCCTGGCCATTCTTCTGGCACTTTCGTGTGTGCCTCGTCCTTGTGGGGCAGCTGGCAAAGTCTTGAGTGCATGTCCCTGTGGAGGTGGTAGAGTGGGGACACCCCAGCACAGTGTGCTGGCAAGCAGTGACCATTCCCTTTGGGTAGGCTGGCCAGGCACTCCCCAGATGCCCAAGCCCACCCGAGTACTATGGCACAGCACATCGCACCCTGAGCGGGCAGCTCCCTGGAGACACGAGAAGCAGCTTTCCACTGTAAACCTCCCACCAAATCCTGCCTGAAGCCTTCCAGAGCCCCCCAGGGGGTGGTAATTCGGGAGAGGGACCTGGGCCTAAGGGATGGACAGCAGGTCACACTGAGGGCAGTGCCTGCTGTGCTGTGCCATGCCAGGGTGCGTGTGTGGCTTGCTGGAGGCAGCTTGGCGAGTCTGCTCAGTGCAGGAGCCCCAGGGAGTCCAGCTGCCTGGCACACAGGCAGGGCTTTTTTTCCCCCCTCTTTTTCTTTCTCTTTTATTTATGAAAAAAAAAAAAATCCTTTTTTTTTTTTTTTTTGTACGTTCTTGGAATAATGAAGTCCAGATTTCCTTCATGTTGGAAAGATTTGATCCCAGCTCTGCTGACTGTGTCTTTGCTGGGGGCTGGGAGGAGAGGTGGGGAAAATAGGGGTGGGGATGGGACCCCTCTAGGTGCTGGGGAAAGGGGAGCCAGTCTGTCAGGGTGGGGAAGCTGCAGGCTGGCGGGGCCGAGGAGGGATGCTCCTCACCTGGCAAAGCTCGCCAGCTCGGGCGGAGGAGCGCGCTGCAGCAGTGCTCGCCACCGTGCTTGCCTCGCCCTGCGCATTTGGCTTGGCACCCAAGGAGGTGAGGCTGGGGCACCCCTCAATCTCTGCCCCCAACCTGCGGAGCAGGGTTTGGCTGAGCCCCCCTCCAGGCTCCCAGCTCTCCTCCTCAGATGCTGTGTGCTGGCGGATGATGAAGAGTGGGATGGGGAGCTGTGGGGGGGCTTGTACACCCCACGGGTGGTGGTGGGTGCAGCAAATTGACATCCCTCCCCACTATGCCCTCTTTGGCAGGCTCGGCCCCCCCTTGGGCTTCCCTCAACCTCAGCACCCAGGCTCATGCCCACCATGCCTGTGGTGGGTGTCCTCCTCTGGACCACCCTGCTGACTCTGGGCTGGCGAGCTGCCCATGCCAAGGACCACAGCCTCACCACTCCGAGGGTCCAGCTCTCCTTCAAAGGTAAGAGCCTAGCGGCAGGAGTGAGGCACAGGATGGGACCCCATGAAGGTGGAGGAGACACAGGGTGCCCTAGTCGAGGTTGCTTCTCCTCCTTGCCTGGGAGGGCATCAGCAGGCTGCGCACCCAGAAATTTCCATATCCCAGTGTGACTGAGCTCCCAGTCTGCCCCCTCCTTCCAGCCTGGGGGGCTGCTAGCCTACCCAGTCCCCCTAATGCGCCTTGCCTCCTGGGTGGTTGGCTCCCTCCCTCCATCTGGCGCAGCAGGGTGCCGAGGTGTGGGGAGCTCCCCCCCACCAGCGCCCCGAGTGCAGACAGCAGCTTGACGCCACCCCGACCCCCCCAGCTGGTATTAACGCCTGGGAGCTGGCAGGGAGCCGGAAGAGGCAGGAGGGGAGGATGCTGGGGTTGGGGGAGGAAGGAGCTTAACCCTTTGTCTGCCTTACCCACCCAAACTGGTCTGGGAGCCAGGGGGGATCCCCAGGTCAGCTTTGGGGTGCAAGTTGGCAGAGGGGTTGGTTTGAGCTTCTGCTGCTGGGATGCTGAGGGTGGGCAGTAAGGCAGCGCTCAAGGTTGCAACCTCAAGGAATAGAACAAAAATCATCCCTCCCCGTATGGTGTATTCAGTGCTGCTGTTGCCCTGGACCCTGCCAGATGCATCCCAGCCCAGGGACGCGTGGCAGGAGGATGACAGGCACACAGAGCCTCATGTTGGCCTCCCCTTGGGGTCCCAGGGGAGGCAAGCCACTGTGGGAGTGCTGGAGCCATGCTGCCTGTGCCCTGGCTGTGTCATCCCACTGTGTCTTTGCCCATCGGTCACCTGCTGAACTGGTGAGCCCGGGGTGTGGTGGCAGAGCTAATGATGAGCATGGCAGCTCTGGTCCAGCAGAGTGTGACAGGAGGGGCTGGGGGGCTGACAGCAAACACGGCACAGGCAAGGTGAGCCGCTGGCGTTACAGGCTGGTCTCAGCAGGAAAAATGGCTGGTATGAAGAGACCAGGGACAAGTCCAGGCTGGAAAGGAGTGAATGGTTCCTCTCCACATGGCATACGCTGCTTTCCTTTCTGAAAGGCAGTTTTAGGAGGAGTTTTGGGGGCTGCTGAGGCACTTTGGCCACTACCAGGGGATACCCAGGGCTGTGTCCCTTGTCCCAGCTCAGAGCATCTCTTCCTTGCAGCCATGGCAAGGAGAGGCTCTGGTGAATCCCTGTCTGGACCCAGCACCCCCCTGGCGAGATGTGTGTTAATGCCTGTCACCATCCCACAGCTGCCAGCATGCCCCAGGAGCAGGATTAATTCCGGATAAACATGGTTAGGCCTGCTGTGGTGCAGGGTGGGGGCTGGTTTGAGGTTGGGATTTTTGGCCCCAATTTGGTGGAGTGGAGGTCCCTGGCCATTCCCAGGGGACCTGGGAGTGTCATCCAAGTGCCCACATCTGGATTTCTGGTCCTTCTCCCTTCTGCCTGGGGTGCCTGGAGAGGGGTTTCATGGTGGGAGAAGGGCTGGTTCACAGTGACACAAGGAAGAGAAATGCCACCAGTATACTGGATCTGAGCACACCAGGATTGGGAAGGCATGCCACTTGCCCCTTCCCTGCCCATGCTCTTGCAGTGGTGGTGGTGGAGGACAATTAGCCCAGGGTTTTGCTCTAGGGCCAGCTGGGAACCACATGCCGAGCTGCAAGTAAGCAGCTACTCCAAGTTGCTAATCTGCCCACAGACTCCTTGAAGCCATGGGGCTGTGAGACATGGGTTGGCAGTGGCACTTCCCAGTCAGCCCAGCTCCTTCCCTTGCATGTGGAGCCTGGACTGGTACACAAATCCCCTGGGGCAGCTTCAGGCAGTGGAGCTGGGTGTGATGGGAGCTGGGCTGTGGGTCAGTAATGATACCAGTTGGACTGGCCCGCAGTGATGTGGCCATGGTATGGTGGGAGACCCAGTAGCTGTTGATGTGGGCATGGCTGGAGGGATGCTGCTGCAGCTGGGATGCAGGCCCCCTCCAGCAGCATCTCTGGGCTGAGGCACTGCCCAGTGGGACTGAGGTGGCCATCGTCTTGCACTGGCGCCCAGTAGGGTGCCAAGGAAGAAGCTGTGCTGGCAGGAGCTGTCGTGTCCCCATGTTCCCCATTCCCGGCGCCTTGCCTCGGCCGCGCTGCCTGGAGCCCTGCCAGCCCTGGGAGCATCTCTGGGTTTGTTTGCCTTTGCTTGTTATCACGCGCCGGAGGCTTGTTGCAGCTCCCCAGGGCCTGCATCATCTTCTACGGAGCCCCATCGTCTCCCAGTGCTTCAAAAAAAATAAATAGCAATGCAATGGGAAAGGAGTTGGAGCTGAGCTCCTTCTCCTCAGTGCAGGGTGATGCATTGGGCAGGGTCATCCTCCAGTCATCCCCCCCTATTCCGTGACCCCCCACAGTCACTGTCCGTCTGTCCTCCCTCTCAAGGCTTTCCTGTCTGTGTGTCAGCGAGAGGAAGGTGGCCGGCACGGGAAGAACAGCGCTGGGAGCGGCTCCGGCACAGCTCCCTTTTGCCAACAGCTCTTCCCAGATCCCAGCCCAGTGCTGGCCAGAAATAGGGTGGATATTTTTAATCATCTCCTTGCTAACAATTCCCCCCCTCTCCCGTACACATCCTGCAGTCCTCTCTCCTCCCGGCCTTCCTCTGTGCCGAGGACTTTGGAGCTGGAGAGGTTGGTCCTTTTCCCCACGAGGATGCAGGAGGTGGTGATGGTGGTGATGATGATGGTGATTCATCTCTCCGTGTCCTGCTCCCCGTCTGGCATGGGAAAAGCGTGCGGGAAGGAAGGGTGGGCTCTCACCCCGCATGGCTGCGGGAAGCCCTGAAGGTCAAGGCTCTCCAAGGGGTTTCAAAGGGGGAGCCACCGCCCCGCGGCGACAGGAACAGCCATGCCAGCACTCTTGGAAAAGCTGTGGTGGAGGTCTGGCTGAGGGGCAGCCCTGGCCAGGAGGGACCGGGTGAGCCACAGGGCAGTTCCTGTGAGGAAAAAAATCACTTTAAAAAGAATAAATCAAGCATGGAGTCTCCTGTTGGCTCTGCTGCCAACTTCCTGTATGACCATGTTCCTCCCTGCCTTGTGCCTCAGTTTCCCCTCCTGCCCTGTTGGTGTCTTAGCCGAGGGACATTGGCATGCTTGATCCAGGGCCAGGGGATGGCAGATGGCTGGAGAGAACCCCAGCGAGGGGGCTGTGTCCCCAAGGCCACCCAGGCACCCTCCTACGCTGCTACAGCTGCAGGCACTGCTTGGAGACAGCAGGCTGGGATAAACATGGGGGGACACGGGGCAGGTCCCAGGCAGGACCAAGGGCTCAGGGATAGTCAGCCCTGGGGACATGCCAGGAGGGCTGATGCTGTTCATCCGCACCCTGGTGTGGGTCAGAGGGTGTGCCAAACCCCTATGTTGCTCCACAGACTGCTCAAAGGTTGGGGAATGTCATGATCAACTCTCCTGCACCCTGGGGGGCAGAGACATGGGGCTGAGCCCTGTGACCTCTAAGAGGATTTCTCTGGCTGGAGCAGTGGGGGGCTGCAGCAGGGCCCTCCACCCACTGAGACCGGCTGCCGCCAGGGCTGAGCCCCCCAGGCTCTGGCTGTGAAGCTCCATAAGCTCCTTAACACCTCCCTCAAAAAAACAACAACAACTGTGATTTCAGCCCCCCCAGCCAATATCTAATAAGCTTGTTATCCCTCAAATTAACAGCAGGCCTTTGGGAGCAATGTGACCCTTCCTGGGAGTCTGGTGTGTGTGTGCACCCTCCTCCAGCTCCAGTGCTGCCAGGCCCTCTGGGAGCACCCCAGCCGCTGCCTTCCTAGCACGGATGGAGCATTTGGCCTGGCAAAGCAACTGCCTTCCTGCCCAGCACCGTGGAGTCTGCGGAAGAAAATAATGTCAAAAGATAAAGGCCCAACGGCAGTAGATGAGGACCTCTGAGCTCAGCCATTTGCTTTTGGGGGGTTAAAGTGTTTCTTCCAAACCTGAGCTCCTTCCCAAGGCGGCTTACCTGCTGCCAGAGCATCCCCATGTATGGTGTGGACCAGGGGACCCTACAGTCGAGTGATGCTGAGTGGGTATGGGGTCTGCCTGACAGTGATTCTCGCTGGGCTGTGTCCCCCCATGAGTGCTTGGGGCAGGCTCAGTGTGGGATGAATCAGCGGTTTCAGCTGAAAAAAATGTGGTTTTTCTTTTTTTTTTTTTTCTCCTGCTTTTTTGGCGTGTTCCCAGCTGTCCGGGTGATGATGGCGGGAGGGAACTCCTGGCTGGCCCGGCTTTCATCCTGAGGGATTTGACCTGGGCAGCCGTGGCACCTGTCCCTGGCTGCGGGGGCTGGTGGAGCGGGTGCTGGTGCAGGGCAATGGTCCCGAGGGGGAGGGTGGAGATGGTCAGGGAGGGGGAAGGCAGCGAGAGGGAGCTGGAGCCATTTCATCTCCCAAGCCCTGGCAAAGCGGCTTCGGTTTCCTCCCACCTGTGAATCAGTTAAATGGGAAAAGAGCTTGGCTGGGGGCCACGGAAACTCTCTTATTACATGTAATTAGCTTAATTACATCATAAATAACCCATCAAGGGGTAGTGGAATGATGCTGAAACAAATAAGCAATTCTGCTTTCATGGGGCAACCCACCCAGCTCTTTGATCAGCCCTGATGACAACAAATGCTTTAAACGTGAGGGGATGCATCCAGCTCCCATTCCTCTCCTCTGCCCGGTACCCAAAAAGCTGCATCCCAGGTTTCAAGCAGGAGAAACAAACAGAGGAGGAGCATCTTCAAAATTTGATGAGCACTTGTAAATTTGTGGGATAAAACACTGCAGGATGGAGCTGGGGTTTATCCCTGCTCAGCCAGGCTGCCATGGGATCGGTGCTGGGCTTCTCCATCGGCATTCAGAGAGAATTCATTCACCCCCATGCAAAGAAAGGGCTCCTGAAACCACTGCCAGCCGGGGGTGGGGGGAGAGCAGTTATTGAATATAAACACGCCGTGTAATTTACATGCTAATTATGTTGAATGCGCTACAAGCCCATAATTAGAAACTAATTAGGTGAGAGCGCCTGTAATTGGTTTTGGGGGGTGCAGTGATGGTGCACCTGGGGAGGTGATTGGCTCCATTAACTCTTCTTGCCAGCACCCTGGTGATATTTGGGGGCATTAGGGGGATTTAGGGGGTTGCATTGGGATGAGCAGTCCCCCCAGTATGCTCTGTTTGTCAGGGACCTCTCAAAATTCACCCTTGCTTTGGAGGTCAGCACCAACCTCCATGCCTATGGGCAGGGACTGCTCATCCTTGCCCGACGGGGATGGTGGTGGTGGCCACCAAAGGTGGAGATGTGGGCAGCTGCTGGAGCTGTAAATTCAGCTCAAATCTGGCATTACAGGGAAACCTGGCTTTGCAGAGATATAATCAAGCGATGCTGCTTGTTACCATCATGGGCAGAGCCAAGCATTGCCCCATGTTGCTGGCCAAGGTTGTGACAGGTTCTTGGCCAGTGGCATCACTCTAGGGCACAGGATAATTAAATCTCAAGGCCCAAGGCCACCAAATGATGCTGGGGAGGCAAATGTTGGGCACTGGGGGCTCTGTGGGATGCTGCAAGGGAGTCCAAAGGGACTCCCAAGGGAGGCCACCTTGGCCACAATGCTGAACAGCTCCCGGCTCTGGTGCTGGGCAATTAAAATGGGATTAGGCTCTCAGCCAGCCAGGAAAGCTCGGCTGGTGCCGGGGTTGGCAGTGGGGATGCAGGAGGGAATATGCTTATCAGGGAGCATCGGCTAACAAACCGGCTTCTCCCTGCTTCATCCCCAAGGACCTCCTGCGGCTGCTGGGGGCAGGTTTAGGGGCAGAGGGGTGGGGTAGGGATTAGGCAGGGAAGGCAGGGGGATGGTGGTTTGGAAGGTCAGAGGTTGGGGCCAGGGCTCGCCCACCTCTCCGTTCCTTTTGGAGAGGGCGTCACGGGACAGTGGGTCTGTCACCACCGTGCTTTGGGGGTGCCCCTCTGATCACTGGGGCGTGGGGGGGCTGAATGGGGACCCCAGTGGGGGGCTGAGGCCCTTTGTGCTCCTGGCATTGTCGCCTGCTGAGTCTTGGTGCTGCGGATCCTGATGGTTGTGGGATATTAGGGACTTGTTGTCATGGGACCCTCCACTGCTGGTGTCCTGGCACTGCTTACCACGGACAAGGATGGGAGCATGTCCCCCAGGGAGGCTGGATGTGGCGTCACTGGTGATGGTGGATGTGGGGCTGTCCTGGCATGGGGGCTCCTGCCCTGTATAATCACCATCCCTAGCTCTGCCTTCCCCAGAGCTGTCTCTGCCCCAAGTGGGATGGCTGAGCACATGGATCCGGCACCAGCTGCAGGTCCTTGGTGCTGGGGATGAGCTATCCTGCTCTGCCTGCGTCACCCCGCTGCCGGAGCTGCCCTGCCCTTTCCTGGCTCCCAGCCACGGCCCCACCAACACCAGGGAAGCCCCAGGAAATTAATCCCATGTCCCCAGGGCACTGCATGGGGCACATGCAGGCACATGTTCATGCACACGTACACACTGTAGGACACGTATGCACACACACTGTGGGACACATGCGCACTCATGTTGCACACTGTACATGCATACACACACAGGCTGCATGGGGCAGACATGCACATGTGTCACGCTGTACATGTGCGCACACACACACAGATGGACTGGACTCAGTGTGCCGTGGGACAGGCAGGGAATGCCGTGGGACAGGCAAGGGACACCACGGGTGGCCAGCAAGCCAGTGCTAACAACAGGGAGCATCTGGAGTCCAGATGGGACAAGCAGGAGGAGGAGCGTGCTGTGGGGCAGGCAGATAGACAGTCCTCCACCAGGTCCCCATCCTTTGCACCTCTGCCATAGTGGGGGAGCACCCCTTGCCCACAGCCCAACCCACCAGCCCCTCCACATGCCCACCGTGCTCCTGGCAGGCAGGCAGAGCCCTGGGCCTTTGGCAGGTTGATGTCACATGGTATGTCACTGTTTCCACACAGCCTGCCCCAACAGGTTTCTGTCCTGTGCTGGCCTCACCACAGCTGAGTGGTACTGAGTGGGCTCTGGGTGCCTTGTCGTGGGGCTGGGGCCTGCCAGCTGTGGGACAGAGCAAGTTCTCCCAGTGACACTGGTAGGCATGGATCTGGTTACACCTGGACACCCCTGTGCCCCCTTGGTATGAGTTCCCATGGAGACCTCCCTCTCCTTTCCCTTGGCCAGCAGGAAGGTGGGTGCCCACCCTGCCCTGGAGGTGTTCACCCTGCTGCCAGTCCCCAACCTACACCCAGGGTGCCAAGCAGGAGATCTCTAGGGCTGTTCGAGGGAATGTCTGATACCATCAGGTACAGCACTCCCCATCTCTCCTGCTCCCCAAAGATGGCAGCCCCTCATGTCCTTAGGGTCCCCAGGAAAGGAAGGGACCCTGGGGGCAGCCATGGGTCTGAGAGACGGGAGGTCAGGGATCTGTAGGAACTTGGCATCCCTGCTGGAAATGGCAGCTGGCTGCTGGAGGCCTGCCCAGCCCTGCCTGGAAACCAGCATGTTCCTTCCCGTGCTCTTTCCTGTGCTCTTTCCCACTTCAGCACCCAGCACTTGCACCCGGCATGTCCCTGCGTGGAGGGACAAACTGTGGGATGGGGATGCTCCTGGGGCCAGCGTCCCATGGGAGTGGCATCTGAAGGCTTGAGGTGGCACCTGATGACTGTTGATGGCATCCAAAGGAGGTGACACCTTCCAGAGGGAGTGGCACCTCAAAGGAGGTGGGATTGGAGGCAGATGGAGTCACATGGAGGTTACATCCAGTGGCTAGGCGTGGCATCCAAAGGGGTGACACCTCCAAAGGAAGTGGCATCTCCAAAGAGGGTGATACCAGAGGCAGAATGTATTCCATGGAAGTGGCATCTGATGACTGTTGGTGGCATCTAAAGAGACTGGCAATTCCAAAGAGAGTGCCACCTCCAAAGAGGATGGCATATGGGGAAGATGACACTACATGGGAGTGTAATCTGATGGCTGGAAGTGGCATCCAATGACTGTTGGTGGCATCCAGAGGGATAGCTCCTCCAAAGGGGTGACACCTCCAAAGGGGTGGCATCCGGGGCAGATGTCATCCAATGGACATCTGATGGCTGGGTATGGCATCCAAAGGGGGTGGCATCCAGGGTATGTAGTGTCCTACGGAGGTAGGATCCTCTGTCTCTCTTGTGCCCTGGCCCCTGCCGTGTGGTCCTTGGCACTGGCCCACATCATCTGCAGCACTTCTGCCTTCCATCTGGCTGCCTCATTGCACTTGTGAATATTCATGACCCTCATTATCCTCTTTCACTCGTTGCTCCCACACTCAAGCTAAAAATAACTTACCAAGGAGGGCTGGGGGTGCAGCGTGGGGGATTCTCATCCCCTTCCCAGGAGCTGGCTCCTTGGGGTCCCAACTCCCCTATCCAAGGAGCCAGTAGCCTGGCTGGGATATGCTGTCACAGGGCAGAAGGTGCTGGAGATCTTGGGAGCTGCAGGATCTTGGCTGGGATGCCAGGAAGCCCTCTCCTTTTCTGCTCCATCTTGATGGAGAGCTTCACTCCCTGCTGTGGGTGAAATGCTGGGTCTTCTGAGCCCAGGTCCTGCTGCCCCCTCCTCTGGCACACTTGGTTGTCCCAAATGACCATGAGCATCTCTGTCATTGTCTCATGTCCTGCATAGAGGTGATGGCATCATGGTGCTCACAGAGAAGGAGATGGGCACCATGGCTTGGAAGGTAGGCACCTCCTCTCACAGGTCATCCTCCAGCCAGGACCAAGCTTAGAGTCAGGGGTAGGGATGGCACCAGGGAGGATGA
The DNA here is from genome assembly GCA_013396975.1 of Bucco capensis. NCBI lineage: Eukaryota > Metazoa > Chordata > Aves > Piciformes > Bucconidae > Bucco > Bucco capensis. Next base: position 1,300,862 of record VWZO01017862.1, read on the forward strand.
GAGTCCTGGGGTGCTGACACCTGCCCCTTTGCCCCTGCAGAGCTGAAGGCAACAGGCACAGCACACTTCTTCAACTTCCTCCTCAACTCCAGTGACTACCGCATCCTGCTGAAAGATGAGGACCATGACCGCATGTATGTGGGCAGCAAGGACTACGTCCTCTCACTGGACCTCCATGACATCAACCGTGAGCCCCTCATTGTAAGCTACCATCACAGAGCAGGGGGGAGGCAGAAGTGGGGCACCTGGGGCCATGTTTCTGGTGCTGGGGCAAGATGCTTGATGAGCATCACTGGTGCTTGTGAGGGGCCAGTTGGGAACCCTGTTCTCCCCTTGGCTGATGTCTCCACAGATCCATTGGCCTGCATCCCAGCAGAGGATTGAGGAGTGTATCCTGTCAGGCAAGAATAGCAATGTGAGTAGCCACCACAACCTTCTTTCTGGTAGTGGTGGGGGTGCTGGTGGCCAGAACTAGAGGGAGATTCACGTCCTCAAGTCCTGCCCTGGAAAAGTCATACCCCAGTTCCCCATAGTACAGGAGTGCCTGCAGCCATGCCAGGAAGGATTGGTGTTCCAAGGTGCCTGGCAAGGTCCTGCCACCCCTTCTGTCCCAGCCATGAAGGTCCTGGTGAGCTTCATGGGCATGTAGGAGGCCTAGCTCCCTATGCTGCTTCCTTCCAACAGCCAGGGCTGGACCTTCCAGCATGCCAGGTCATGACCCATGCCAACCCCTGAACCATGTTGCCCATGCAACACGCCATTTCATGGCCCATACCACCCTATAACCCATTGCAACCCATAACCCATGTCATGCCAGGACCCACAGCAACCCATGCCCCATACCAACCCCTGATCCATATGACCATACCACCTATTGCCCCATGCCATGTCCCATGCCAGCCCATGCCCTATGCCAGCCTCCTACCTTCTCAGGTCCTTGGCCTGCTTTCCCTTTTTGCCAGCCCCTAGCCTGTGCCAGGGAGTTTGACCCTGTGGTACCCACTCTAGCAGAGATGCTGTCAGGCAGTGGGAAGGGAGGATGCCCGTGTACCTATGCTGTGATTGGTACCCCCTCCTCTGCTTCCCAGGGGGAGTGTGGCAACTTCATCCGCCTGATCCAGCCCTGGAACCGGACCCATCTCTACGTGTGCGGCACTGGCGCTTACAACCCCATCTGCGCGTTCGTCAACCGCGGGCGCAAAGCCCAGGTGAGGGGCGGGAGGGATGGAGGGTGCTGAGCTGGTGCCTGGCCCAACGGTGCCAATGCAGCCACCATGGCACTTCAGGGGTACAGGAGGGTGGCACAGCACCGCTCAGCTCTGCTGGCTAGTGTTGGGAGGTTTGGGGGGCAGAGGGTTAGAGGTCAAGGGCAGACTGGGAGGTGACAATGGCTAACAGCGCTGTGCTGCCGAGTGGGGCTGAGCTGTTTCTGCAGATCGAGGACTGGGCTGCCCCAACTGGACCCCGATGGCAGCTTCCATGCAATGTGCCCTCCCACCCCACCAGTCACAGACATGGATAGGTATCCACTGGAGCAAGAGATGTGTCCCTCCTGGCTTCCCACCCACCACCAGGCTGTTGAGCCCCTCACTGTGGATGCAAATGAAGTCTGGCACCACACCAATGCTGGGAGAACTGTGAGAGGGGCTGTGCCAGTGCATGTGGCCATGTTGGGGATGTCCCTGGATGGATGTCACCTGCCCCCAAAGACTATGGTGTGCAGCAAGAGGATGGTGTCAAAACCATGTGTTGCTGGGCTGAATGTGTGACATATGGAAGAGAGCTCTCTGGACAGCCCTGGAGGCAGCTGATCTCTCCAAGTAGCAGCATGGGCATTCCAGTGGGTCGTGAGCCTTGTGAGGTGTCCACCTCTCTGTGCCAGGGTGGCAGGTCCTAGGCTGAGTCCTCTCCTGCGATCAGAGCAAGCTGGGAGCCACCAGTCCAAGCTGAGAGAGGAGCACGACGCTGGACATGGACAATGGGTGTCTGCCTCAGTGCCTCAAGCCTGGCACAAGCACCAAGAGAGGCAGATGCTGGTTGGGCCACTTCAGATTGCGACTGTACTTGGACTGGATTGAGACCAGATTAGGACTGAACTGGGACCAGATTGGGCAGTGGCAGCATTTGAGGAGGTTTAGGGGTGCTGGTGCAGTTGAGGCCAGTATTGTGTGTCCCCTGCAGCACAGCCAACAGTGGTGTGACAGGGACAAGGGATTCCAGTGACCCTGTGGTGCCAGTAGCTCCCCTGTGCCGCAGCTATGCACAGGGCACTGCCAGCTGGGTGGCAGGTGCCATCTTTGTATCCCTGGGTGTGAGCCCAACCTGGCCAGCTGCAGGCAGCCACCTCTCCACTTTCTCCTGCCCTGCACTGGGGCACCCTAATTTTGCAAGAAAGTGCAGGATCCATCCTGGAGAAGCTCCTGCTGGAGGGTAGCCAAGCCTCCAGCATCTGGGGACCTCCGCCAGTTCCTCCCAGAGCATCCATGGCTCTGTCCAGCCAATCAGTTGGGGTCCCCTCACCTGCCCCTGCCCGGGGGTGTCCTTCCCCCCGCTGGCGCTAACTTTCTGCCCTGCTCCTTTTCCCCAGGGGTTTCCGCCGAGCCAGCCAGGAGGCCAGGAAAGCAGATCCACCGACAGCCCCCTCAGCCCGAGACCAGCACAAAGCAAGGTGGGAACCGGTCTGGGAGCCCGCCGCAGCCATGCTCACCTCTCCCCTGGGCATGCTGGAGCCATGGGCTCCTTCTTCTTCCCACCAGCATGCTTCCAGTCCCTGGGCCAAGTGCCCTGTGCCATGGACATCCCCACTGCGGATATCCCCACTGTGGATATCCCCACTGTCTCCCTCCCTCTCGGCACAGATTCTTCTGGCCACCGGCCTGGCATCTGCTCTTCTTCTCTCACTAACTCCTTCTTCCTGGACCATGTATGAGCCCCCCATGGAGGACACTGTCAGGGATGGTGGCTGTCCCCACTGCTACCAGCTTTGCCCATCTCCAGGCTTGCTATGCCCCTTTGAAATAGGGCTATGTGTCAGCAGAGCCAGAGGACTCAGCATAGTTCAGGAGAGGATGCCAAGGCAATGTGCAGGAGGTGTTTTGGTAGGGTCTGTAAAAACATCACGGAACAGCTGCTCCAGGTGGCACTTGTATCATCCCAGCAGAAAAGCAGGCTCATGGAGGCAAAGGTGTCCCCAGAAGCTGGGGACACCCAGTGTCCAGCCCACCCTGACAGTGTCACCCACTGAGACTAACATGGGTCAGTGCATGGGCCAGGGAGTGCTTGGGGCTGGGGCTCTCCCTGCCCATCCCTCTGCACCCCTGGCCTCACCACTCCGAGGGTGGGTGGTAGCAGGGCAGAGTGCAATGTTCAGCTGTGAGCATCTTGCCAGCTGCGGGCAGCTCAGACTGCCAACTTCCCTGCTGCTAACTGGGGTAGCACCATTGCCATTTCAGCTCCCTTGTGTCCCCCGGTTCCTCCCTGCTGGAACTGGTCCCAGCACCCACAGGCAGAAGCTCCCCAGTGCAGCTCACTGCACCCCGAGCGAGTGCTCTGTGGGGGCTGCCAGCACCCGCTTTCCAGCAGCTCCAATGTGTTTCAAGGCACGTTAGCCAAACGGCAGTGCTGGCACCACGACAGATCATAGATTGCCCAGCCAAGAGGGTGAGATGGTGTCACCAGTGCCAGGGCTGTGCTGGAGAGACATGTTGTCCCTATGAAGGGTTTGCCCAGCTTGGGAGTGGGGCTGGCGCCAGCCAGAGGCACTTGAGATGGTGACAGTGGCACAAGGTGGCACAGTGCGGTGATGGGGATGGCTGAAGCAAGGTCATGCCCATCGCTGGTGCTGGGGTGCTCCAGGAGGAGCTGGCAGGAGCAAACTGTGGTGGGAGATGTGAACAGTGAACATCCCAGGGGGTATTGCCAGGACTCTGCTTGACTCTCAAAAGAGGGTTACCACCATGATATCCATCACCCTTGCGTCTGAGCCAGTGCATGGGGCCAGCAGGCAGTTCCATGAGCCCAATTTGGTTGCCTGAGGTCCCCCCTGCTCTCAGGCTCCTTGCAGGTACTGCCGTGCTGCTACTTCATCCCATCCTACCTCTCACTCCCTACACTGGGGCCAAGAGGTGACCTGGCTGGGGTAGCCTGGCCCTGCCTGCCCCCAGCAGGCACTGGCAGAGGACTGTGTGCATCTCTGGAGGCAGTGTGGATCTCACCCCTGGCCAGGAACATGTGACAGTGCTGGGGATGGTACAGGAAAGGCAGAGGCAATGGAGGGGAGATGGCTTTTAATGGTGTGGTGCAAATCCCCCAAAATGGGCGCAACATCTCACTATGACACCACTCCAGCGGCACCCCCTGGAAAATGCATCCTGGCAAGAGGAAGACTTCAAGTCCCACAGCTGAGCTGTGCCACTGGCCAAACTCCACCTCCTGAAGCTGCCTGAGCTGGAGCTGGCCAAGCAGAGATGGTTAACAGAGCTGGCTGGAGCGAAGAGGCAACTGCAAGGAGATGTTTGCCCAGAAGTGGACCTGGAAGATGGATGCCCCATTTCAGCCTGGTGGCTCAGCCAAAGTCTCCAAGTGGTGGAGGGCATGGAGAAGCACACAGCAACATTGGAGTAGCTCACGAGGGCTTCAGCTTCTCAGGAGACCTATAAATCCCTGGTGTGGTCCCTCTGTATCCATCCTTGCTGCTGGGCTCCATCCCAGAAGAGGCTACCTCTCCTGGTGGGCTTTTGAAGATGCTATGGAGATGAAGGGGTGAAAGTCTAACCAGGTATTCGGTTTGCTTCCTTCTCCAGGATTATATCTTCTACCTGGAGCCAGACAAGTTGGAGTCGGGCAAAGGGAAGTGTTCCTATGACCCCAAAGTGGACACTGTCTCTGCATTAATAAGTGAGTCCTGTAGCTCCCTGGGGCTGGGGCTGCCTGCATTGGGCAGAGGGAACTTGCAGGCAAGATGGGACAACTGCTTCACCATCTTCCTGTGTTTGCCAAATGTTGTTGGCAAATGAGTTGGGCTACTGCCTCTGCCACCCCTTCCTGCTCCAGCTGTGGATGGCTGGGAACCTGGGATGACCAGTCCTTGGGCATCTGGCCCAGCAGAGGCAGGGGTCCTCGTTACAGACAAGTGCCACAGGCCATCTTGGTTGCCTGGTGGCTACCAGCCAGGGCTGGGGTTGGATGGAGCGTGGGGCAGCAGGAGAGGGTGGGTGAATGGCACTAACTGAGGATCCCTGGCTGATCTCTGCCCTCTGCAGATGAAGAGCTCTATGCTGGTGTCTACATTGACTTCATGGGCACAGACGCAGCCATCTTCCGCACCATGGGCAAGCAGACAGCCATGAGGACAGACCAGTACAATTCACGCTGGCTCAACGGTGAGTTCAGGGTGCCATTGGCCCAGGTTCCCTGGGGACCCCACAGCTCCAGCCCTAAAGATGAGACCCATCATTGTCATACTGTGTCCTTCTCCCAGGACAGAGACAGTAGCCAACATGGGCAGGTGTATGGGTGAGTCGATGGATGGATAGATGGATGGATGGATGGATGGATGGATGGATGGATGGATGGATGAAAATCTAGGGAGAAAAGCAGAGAGCTAGCTGTGTGGGGCAGTGACAGACATGCTGGGAGCTTTGCTGAGTGGCAGGAGCAGCCAGCTGGCAAGAGGTGGGGCTGGTTCTGCTGAGTCTGTGCATAGGTTTGTGCAGGGCTGAGATGTCAACCATGTTGCCTGCAGTCAGTGACCCCAAGCGCTCATCCTGCCCCCCTTGGAGCACCCCTGCCCATGGGGCAGCAGCTGAGTAAACAGAGTAGAGCAGATGGGATGATCCTGCCAGGCCAGGGAGCCGGCGGGGCAGTAACCTGAAGAGGGGGAGCTGTCAGCGCAGGCTGGGCACTGGCTGATGGATGGCAGGGAGAAGCTTCCTGAGAAGCTTCCAGGCTGCGTGGTTCCTACCCAGGGGGGAAGACCAGTTCCCACCACCATGCTCATAGAGCTGCTGAATCTCTACATGAATCCTGGATGCTCCCAGGGTCTCAGAGATGTTCCGAGCCCCTTGTGGAGCACCAATTATCACCAGAGAGAGCCTGTTCCTTGGCCCAACTCTTGAGCAATGGTCCAGATCCAGCTCTTGCCCAACAACCGCAGCAGAGCAGGGAAATGCCAGAAGAGGCTCAGCATGCTGCTGTAGCATGAAAGAGGGGGTGCTGCTGGGCTGATAGTGCCGAGCCATGCTGTGCCATTCCAGATCCAGCCTTTGTCCGTGCCCAGCTCATCCCTGACAGCAGCGAGAGGAATGATGACAAGCTCTATTTCTTCTTCCGAGAGAAGTCAGCTGATGCCCCGCTGAACCCTGGGGTTTATTCCCGCATCGGGCGCATCTGCCTGGTAGGTGGAGCAGTGAGCGGGCAGAGGGGGAGACAGAGAGTGGGCAGGGGTGCAGGCATAGCTGAGTGCAGGGGTCCCTCTGTTGCAGAACGACGATGGGGGCCACTGCTGCCTCGTGAACAAGTGGAGTACCTTCCTGAAGGCCCGGCTTGTCTGCTCTGTGCCAGGACCTGATGGCATCGAAACACACTTTGATGAGCTCCGTGAGTGGGCCAAGAGGAGGCTGGGAGTCTTCTCCACCGCTGTGGGGTTGGGGGACATCCTATGGAGGGTTGGGGACACCCTTACTGCCACTCATCTCTTACTCTTTCATGGGGAGCTGCTCTTCCCCCTGTCCTGGCATCGCTGGGTGTGAGGGGGTCCTTGCCCACCTTCCCCATGGTGACACCCCCATCTTTCTGTCCCAAGAGGACGTCTTCATCCAGCAGACTCAGGACACCAAGAACCCCATTATCTACGCTGTGTTCTCCGCTTCAGGGTAAGTGCTGACCCTCCCAGCATGGAATGCTGGGCTGGTGGACCTCAGCTGGGTGGGGGTCCCAGGAATGCCATGATGGCAGGCAGTGCCATGCTGGAGGGTGGCAGCAGGTCCTTCCTCCAGGTCAGTCTTCAAGGGCTCTGCCGTGTGTGTCTACTCCATGGCTGACATCCGCATGGTCTTCAACGGGCCCTTCGCACACAAGGAGGGACCCAACTACCAGTGGATGCCCTACACGGGCAAAATGCCCTACCCTCGGCCAGGCACCGTAAGTACCCCCCCAAGGCACATGTGAGGAAGTGAGCCAGCGTCTACCAGGCAGCCGGCACCCTCGGACCTGTGCCTGGATATGAGTTCACCCAGCAGTGGTGACATTTGTGCCGCAGTGCCCTGGGGGGACCTTCACCCCATCCATGAAGTCGACCAAGGACTACCCTGACGAAGTGATCAACTTCATGCGCACGCACCCGCTGATGTACCATGCTGTCTACCCCACCCACCGCCAGCCACTGGTGGTCCGCACCAACGTCAACTACCGCTTCACCACCGTGGCCGTCGACCAGGTGGATGCGGCAGACGGGCGCTATGAGGTGCTTTTCCTGGGCACAGGTACCCACGCCGCACACCGCGGGGAATGCAGCATGCTCTGGCGCGGCCCCGGAGGGCATGGGCACCACCAGGGCTGGCCAGAGCACGGTGCCCTCCGCCACTCTGGAGCAGGGTGAGGGGCTGAGACCCCCCTCCCCATGATCCCTGCCCCTCCTTGAGGCTCCAGCCTGGTTCTTCCACTGCCCCAGTGCCCATTCCATGGACCCCATCATACAGCCTCTTCCTTCCCTTAGCCCAGTTTCCATTTCCAGAGCCAGCAATCCAGCATGATACCTCCCATCCTAGGGATGCCGCCATCCAGCCTGCTCCTCCCTCTGCCCTCGTGCCCATCCCAGGGGCCCCACCATCCAGACTTCCTTTCCTGACTCTGGTGCCCATCCCACATTGTCCATCCTAGGCCCACAATCATCCAGCCTTGTGCTTCCCCTGCCAGATTGCCCATCCTAGAGGCAGCCCTGTCCTTCTCTGGCCCCAGTGCACATCCTGGGGGTACTGTCATCCAGACTGGTACTTCCCCTGCTCTAATACATGTCCCAGAACCCCTGTGGTCCATCCTGATCCTTCCCCCGACCCAGTGCCTGTCCCCAGCTTCTGTCCCCACCCTGCCCTGGATGGTGGCAGTCCCATGCCACAGGCAGTGACCTGAGGCAGTATGCCGCACCCCAGGCACAGCCACAAACTGTGACAGGAAACAGATGGGGGGTGGGCTTGTGGATGATCCTTCCCCCCCCCAGACTCAGCAGGGACCTCCTTCCCTGGGAAGTGCTTGAGTGCCCAGGGGTGGCACTGAGTGCCTGGGCACCATCGTGTGTTGCAGATCGAGGCACTGTGCAGAAGGTCATCGTGCTCCCCCGGGATGACATGGAGACAGAGGAGCTGATGCTGGAGGAGATTGAGGTGTTCAAGGTAAGGGCTGGCCTGTCCTTCACCCTCTGCTGAGTGTCCTTGACCCAGCAAGCCAGCCAGCCCCTTGGGACATCAGCCAGCCCCTTGGAACACCAACCATCCCCTTGGAACACCAACCATCCCCTTGGGACATCAGCAGGCCCCTTGGCGCACCAGCCACCCCTCAGCCAGCTCTGGAGGGGCCCCCAGGCTTTGGTCCTCTTGCCTGCTGCCCCCTCCCATCTTCCTCGGCCCACTCTTGCCTGCTTCAGCTGCCTGGAGGGCATCTGGAGTGTCCACTGTGGGGCTGCAGTGTCAGGCTAAGCAGTCACCCCTCCATCTCCTTCACTCCTGCTCCTGTCTAGGTGCCAGCACCCATCAAGACGATGACCATCTCCTCCAAGAGGGTGAGTCACTGCACATGACAAGAGGTTGGGCAGATCCCATCACATGGCACTGCCCTGCATCACAACAATGGAGCAGGAGGCACGTGGGTGGTCCTAGGACAAGTTAGCTTGGGTGGCTCCGGGTGGCTCTGGTGTGTCACCTGGTCCCAGGACCAGGAGGCTGCAGGTCTTTGTGCGGTGTTGTCGTGGGTTGGGGACAAGATAGCATCTCACCCTGTCCTCTTTGTCCCCCTACAGCAACAGCTGTATGTGTCCTCGGCTGTAGGCGTGACCCACCTGGCCCTGCACCGCTGCGATGTCTACGGGGAAGCCTGTGCTGACTGCTGCCTGGCCCGAGACCCCTACTGCGCCTGGGATGGCAACGCCTGCACCCGCTACTCTGCCTCCTCCAAGAGGTATGGGGAGATGGGGGAGAGGGGCAGGGAGGGACCCACAGCCCCAGGCTTCCCCACTTACTTTCCACCTCCCCACAGGCGGAGTCGGCGGCAGGATGTCCGGCACGGCAACCCCATCCGCCAGTGCCGAGGCTACAACTCCAATGGTGAGTGAGGTCTGGGTGGGCACAGCCCCACAGCACGAGGGGTCAGCTCGGGGGCCGTGCAGAGGGCAGGGGCAGAAGAGTGTGAGCAATGGCTGCAAGGGGACATGGGCGGATGGATATGCTGGTGGGTGGATGGTTGTGTGGGTGGGTATCTGGGAAGAGTATGAGCATGCATGGGTGTGTGGGTGGATGGAAGTATGGATAGGTTTGGGATAAGGATGAACATGGATGAATGGAGACATTGGGGATTGGAACATGGATGGATGGATGGATATGTTGGGGAGGAGAATGCACAGAATTTGAACAGGAGGATAGAGGGATGAATGGTTATGGTGAGGAGAAGTATGACTACAAATTGATGATGTGTGGATGGATGGATGGGTGTATGGACACTTCAGAGGAAGAGTAACATGATTGAGTGGATAGAGGGAGGAAGAGAGATATAGACACCCCTGTGGAAGCATGGCTGCACTAGAGGAGGAGCATGCTTGCTGGGTGGCTGGGGAGCAGTCAGATCTGTGGCTGGAGATGGACAAGAGGTCTCTCTTGGAGAGCCAGTGGGCTGGCCGGAAGGGCAGTGCAGCAGGCATGTGACCTGGCTGTCTGTGGCCCACTCCTGCAGCTAACAAGAACACAGTGGAAGCTGTGCAGTATGGGGTGGAGGGCAGCACTGCCTTCCTGGAGTGCCAGCCCCGTTCGCCCCAGGCCAGCATCAAGTGGCTGCTACAGAAGGACAACAGTGATCGGCGGAAAGAGGTAGGGCAAGATGCTGTGTTGGGGATGCCAGAGGTGCCAGAGGTGCCAGGTGCCAGACAGCTAAGCTGTGCTGCCTCTCCTCCCCAGCTACGGGTAGAGGGCCGGGTGCTGCGGACAGAGCAGGGCTTGCTGCTACGCGCCCTGCAGCTCTCTGACAGTGGCCTCTACTCCTGCACTGCCACCGAGAACAACTTCAAGCACACGGTCACCAAGGTGCAGCTCCGCATCCTCAGCAGCCGCGCTGTCCACGCCGTGCTGGTCCAGGCAGAGACCCCCCCTGGCCTGCCAGGTGCACCCACTCCTCGCTACCAGGACCTGCTCCAGCTCCTCACCCAACCCGAAATGGGACTCCTGGACCAGTACTGCCAGGGCTACTGGCGGCACATGGCTGCTAGCCCCCCGCAGTCACTGGCTGGCCTCAAAGCCAAGGAGCAGCAGGACCAGAAGAAGCCTCGAAACCGCCGGAATCACCAGCCAGAGACCTATGGGCATACATGAAACTGTCATCAGGGACTTTGCTAGCACAGTGGTCTATTTTTCCCCCCTTTTAATATTAAAAATATCTATAAATAAATATATATATATATATATATATACACATCCACGCACACATGCACACAGACACATGTACTCCCCTACCCACGGGTATTTATTTGTAGGTTGTACATAGTCACTGGGGTGATGTGACCTCCTGGCCCTGGGAAGGAACAGGGACCCCTGGAACAGCTGCAGACAGCAGCACTCTCTTCCCCACACTCCAGTATCCCAGAATCCTGGCATGTAGGGACAATCAGGAACAGTGGCTGCTGTCTCCTCAGCTGGGACATGGCACCACACTGGGGGCTGGAGTTGCCAGGTCCGAGTGTGGGAGGGGGAGGTGCCCATGGCAGGGGACACAAACCCCAGCCAGGGGAGATAAGGCAGGGAGAGAGGTGGCACTGGACAAAGTCTACCCTCTATAAATTCTTCATGGCCCTCAGTTTCTCCACCCAGTTATTGAGGAGCAAGTGCTTTGTGTGGGGAAGCTGCAGACCACCAGGCAAACCTAGGAGAAGAGGACTGTGGGGCCAGGGTATAGAGCCCTCTTAGCTCCCTGGCAGATTTGCAGAGGGCAGACAAGACCCTTGAGACAGGACCCAAGTGTCTAGGCCATGGTGGGGGCTTGGCCAGGGTCTTTGGGTGGGAAACAGAAGGAGAAGGGGCTATATTTGGGGTAAAACATCGAGCAGTCGCTGGCACTTACTGGCACAAGCACCCATGGGTGTTTGAGACACCCAGCCCCTTGGGGTACCCCAGTGGGTGTGGGGGTTGTAAATAGTTGTACATGGGGAGTGCAGGGGTAGCCAGGGGATACCCCGAAATAAACACTGGCTTTGGGATGGACACAGGCTCCTACGTTTGCTCTGTTGGGGATGGAGGCAGCTGGGGACTGCACTGCTGCTGTAATCCCCTTAAGTATGCCCCTGAGCCCTGCTGGGCTGTGGAGGGCTGGGCTGGAGTCAGGCGGTGAGTGGAACAGGCCTGGGGGAACACTGGGAATACTGGGAAGCCAAGGGCACTGGGTGCTGGAGGGATGAGCATAGAGCAAGTCAGGGACACAGGTAGGTTGCAGTACTGGTTGGTGCTGCTTGGGTGTTAGGCATGCACTGGACAGGGCTAGTGACCAGTACTGTTACTGGAGGCACTGGGAGAACTCGGGGTCAGTACTGGGGGAAGTACTGGAGCATTAGGATTTGGTACTGGGAGATGGTACTTGTTAGTACTGGGGGCATGGGGTGGTGTTACAGGGGGTAATGGGTATGGTAGTGGGCCATACCAGGCTGTACTAGGAGCACTTCAGTCGGTACAGGGGCAATGGGAGTGGTACCTGGCTCCTCTAGGCAGTCCCATGAGGCACTGGCATCAGTGCTGAGAGGTCCTGGGCTATATTAGGGGCAGTAATGGGGCACTGGACATTGGTATTGGGCAGTACTAGGAGAACTCAGAGTCAATACTGGGAGCACCAGGAGAAGTACTGAGGCATTAGGATTCTGTGCTGGGAGCCAGCACTTGATGGTACTGGGAGCATGGTGGGGGGGAGTGGTAATGTGCTCTCTAAGGGGCACCGCGGGTGAAGTTCACCAATATTGGGCCGTACTGGGGGCACTCTGGTCTGTACAGGGGGCAATGGGGAGGTACCAGGCTCCTCTGGGGAGGCACTGGAGTCAGTGCTGGAAGATCCTGGGCTATACCGGGTGCAGTACTGGGTGCTGTACTGGGTGCACTGGGGGCAGGGCAGGGCTGTACCGAGGAAGCTGAGCTGGGTCCATCCGCCCTCTGGCGGCCGAGCGCGGCGTTGCAGGAGCCTCGTGGCTCGCGGTGGGGGCACTGGGGACAGCGGGAGCGGGGGGGCAGCTCGGGACACGGGGCGTTGAGCTCTACTGGGGACACCTAGGGGAGTCCTGGCAGGGTCTGGGACACGGACGGGTTACTTAGGTGCCCCTGAGGACACTAGGTCTTACTGAGGTGGGCATGATAGCAATGAAAGGTGCTGGGGATGCGAGAGGGGAGAACTGGTGGCCTAAGGACACTGAAGAGGGGCGCTGAGGGGCCTGGGGACATGGGAGGGGGGTCACTGGGGTTGGTAGGAATCATGAGTATGGCATTGGGGTGTTCCTGGACGATGGGCAGCTTTTTTTCAGAGGGGCATGTCCTGGGGACTGAGATTGCTTGGGGCCACCGGAGGGATGCTAGGATTTCTCCTTGGGATACTGTGGAATGTTACTGGGGAGGGGCTTGGAAACTCTGGATTCATACTTAGGTGTTCCTGAGGACATTGTGCAGATGTTGCTTGGAAGGGTCCGAAAACACTCCATGGGGCTGATGTTTGAACGCTGTATTGAGCTGGCGTTCGATCACTTGGTGGGGGAAATGTTCCTGAGGACACTGGGCACAGGGACCTGGGGACACCAGAGTGACTGTGGGTACCAGAGTGGGAGGGGAAGACCAGCATGAACTGGGGGCAATGGGGACATTTCCACACAGTGCCCACAACCCCTTCCAGACCTCAGCAGAGTCCCCTGGCTCCACACCACCTCCTGAGGTCCAAAGCAGAACCGGAGCTGGGTAGCAGGTCACTGTCCCCATCCCCCGGATAGGGGTGAAGCAGGAGGCTGGCCAGCCTTGCCCTTTCCCCCTCCCACCCCGGACTGAAGTGCTGACACCAGGAGCCAAGGGATTGCTGAGCTCAGCCCTCTGCAGATTTAAGAGCCTTTATCTGGGGAGGGCTCGGGGGGGTGATGTCCAGCTTAAGCCATGGGTGCTGAGCACAGCACCCTGCTGGGCAGCCCCCCAGGACCTTGGGCCCGTCCTTGGCTCACATTGGGTGGGTGGTGGTGGCAGTGGTGGCAGTGGTGGCGGTGGTGGCAGTGGCAGTAGGGCAGTAGACAGTAGGTGCGCTGGAGGCGGCAGGAGGCTGGAGCTCATTGCCCATCCTGGTGCTGACCTCCAAGGAGCGAGTGAGCCGCAGGGCCACAGGGCCAAGGATGGGTGCAGGGGCCAGCGCTGAGGAGAAGCACTCCCGCGAGTTGGAGAAGAAGCTCAAGGAGGATGCTGAGAAGGATGCCAGGACCGTCAAGCTGCTGCTGCTGGGTATGGCATGGGGGGACACACACCCTGGGGAGATACCTGTCCTTTGTGCATTTCACCCCAACAGCCCACCCAACGATCTGCTGATGCTTCCTGGCACCCCTCAACCCAACCAGCCCACCCTAACAGCCCCTCCTAAATCCAACTTGTCCACCCCATGTTCCCTGGCCCCCAGACACTCCACCCAAAACCCAAGCAGCTAATGCCTCCCTGATGTCTTAAACCAACCCACCCAATCCCTGATCTCCCTAAACCTAACCTAAAGTGTCCCTGATCCCCCTAAACTTAACCACCCCAGTCCAACAGCCCACCGTAGCAACCCCCTAACCTTCACTGGTACCTCTAGTGGTAACCAACTGGTAATCAACCAGCCCACTAACATTTCCCTTGCTTCCTCCAGCACCCCTGAACTCAAGCAGTCCAACCCAATGGCGCATTCAACATTTCCCTCTCCCCCAGGCACATCTGCACCCAATCATCCCACCTCAACAGACCCCCATTCCTAAGCTCCCCTAAGTCAGCTCATCTCAACAGCTTACTCAGCAGCCCTCCTTCCATTCCACCATCCTCTCCAGGCACACCAAACCCAACAACCCATCTCAACAGCCCACCCTAAGGTACCCCAGCTTCCAGGTATCCCCTAAAGCCAACCACCCCATCCAATATCCTCCCACACCCAGGCCCATCTCAAAAGCCTTCACTGACACCACCTATCAGCATCCCACCCCGACAGCCCCTCCCACCCCATCCCATCCTCCTGGGCACCTCCATGCAGCCTGCATCACTCCCCTGTGTCTGTCCCTCCCAGCCCCTCCCAGCTGCCTCAGTGGTGCCCAAGTGCTGGGGTGTCCTGGACGTGGTGGGGCCTTAGGTGCCATTGGTTTCTTCCCAGCCCAGCCCAGGGCATGTGTCTCTACACTGACACAAGCTTGGGGCATAGGACAATGGATGATTGGACTGTGATGCTACCATGTTCCCAACCCCTACCCTGTGTCCCCAGGCACATCCCTGGCTGAGCTGCTCCAGATCCCATTAACCACAGCAGCTCAGGGAAAATTTAATGCCTGCTTGGCACCAGGCTGTAATCCCCCTGCCCTGAGCCATGGACCTGGCACAGTCACCAGTGCTCCCCTAGCGGTGCCAGGCACTGGGGTACCAGGGGGCCAGCGCGGGTACTGCCACAATCTGTGCATTGTCCCCACAGGGGCAGGGGAGTCTGGGAAGAGCACCATTGTCAAGCAGATGAAGTAAGTGTCAACGGCCATGCCCCACCATATCATATGCTTGCCCCACCATGCCACACACCTGCGCATTGCCATAGCCGTGGGGTGTCTCTGTCCCATCTTTTCTGGCTCTGACTCATGTCACAGCCATGGGGTGCACCCACTCCTCAGTGCCTGGCTGAACATCACAGCACTCAGTTCAGTCTTATGCTGCAGTCATGGGTACCCCTGTCCCATGGCACCTAGCTCAGCCCCATACCCCTCTCCCTGGCCAGGATCATCCACCAGGATGGTTACTCACTGGAAGAATGCCTGGAGTTCATTGCCATCATCTATAGCAATACGCTTCAGTCCATGCTGGCCATCGTGCGAGCCATGACCACCCTCAGCATTCAGTACGGGGACTCGGCTCGACAGGTGAGAAGCACCCACTGCTGAGCTGGGGTGGCTTCCCTAACACTCTGGCCCTGCTGAGCCTCTTTCCTTCTTAGGATGATGCTCGCAAGCTGCTGCACCTCTCGGACACCATTGAGGAGGGTACCATGCCCAAGGAGATGTCAGACATCATCGGGCGGCTCTGGAAGGATGCAGGCATCCAAGCCTGCTTTGACCGCGCCTCTGAGTACCAGCTCAATGACTCAGCTGGCTAGTATGAGGGGTGGGGGATCTGGACAGGCGTAGGGGTGGGGGGAATGGGTCTGGGGTGTGCCAATCCATGTCTCATGGCCGCCTATGCCCCGCCAGCTACCTGTCAGACCTGGAGCGCCTGGTGACCCCTGGTTATGTTCCCACGGAGCAGGACGTGCTGCGCTCCCGTGTCAAGACCACTGGCATCATTGAGACCCAGTTCTCCTTCAAAGACCTCAACTTCAGGTGGACGCCAAGCCCTTGATGAGGGCTGGTGCCAAGGGGTTTGGCAGGCAGTGAGGGGTGCTGACCCCTCCTTGTTCTGCCCAGGATGTTCGATGTGGGTGGGCAGCGCTCAGAGCGGAAGAAGTGGATACACTGCTTCGAGGGGGTGACCTGTATCATCTTCATTGCGGCCCTCAGTGCCTATGACATGGTTCTGGTGGAGGATGATGAAGTGGTGAGGAAGGCTTACTGCCCCATAACTTCCTCTGCTTTTTCCCCATCATGATGGGGGGGTCACCACAAGGCTGATGGAGCAGTGTCCCTCTACAGAATCGCATGCACGAGAGCCTGCATCTCTTCAATAGCATCTGTAACCACCGTTACTTTGCCACCACCTCCATTGTCCTCTTCCTCAACAAGAAGGACGTCTTCCTGGAGAAGATCAAGAAGGCTCATCTCAGCATCTGCTTCCCCGACTACGACGGTGAGGGTGGTGGCAGCGGCTCCGGGTGGTACTGGGGAGGTGGTGAAAGGTTGGGTGCCAGGACCCAGCAGCAGTCACCCACCAGGTGGCCTCAGCACCCCACGCAGGCGATGCTGAACTAGCCTTGCCCATGAATCAAGCAAGGTTTGCCCACCCGGGGGAGCACTAAGTGACACCGAGCCAGCACCCATTGCGGGGGAGGGAACACGACAACCAGTCCAGGAGGGGACCCTGCTCACTGCTATGCCAACAGGTCCCAACACCTACGACGACGCGGGCAACTACATCAAGCTGCAGTTCCTGGAGCTGAACATGCGGCGGGACGTGAAGGAGATCTACTCCCACATGACCTGCGCCACGGATACCGAGAACGTCAAGTTCGTCTTTGACGCCGTCACTGACATCATCATCAAGGAGAACCTCAAGGACTGTGGGCTCTTCTGAGCCCCAGCCTCCTCTCCCCAGCCCAGGCCTCCCCCTTCTCCTGGGGCCTAGCCCCACTGCTACCCCCACCCCACTATCTCCACTTGCACTAAAATCCCAGGATTTGATCCACCCAGTCCCAGACCCACCCCTGGACGGGAGGCATGGCCCCAGTCCCTGTCCCTGCCAACCCTCCTGCCAGCAAGTGCTGTTGGGCATCCAGTACCACTGGGTGCTGAGGTTCCCTGGGTGCTCCGGGTGCTGGGGGGCACTGGGTGACTCTGGGCACTGCAGGCTGCCAGCAGTCCCTGGGTACCCCTTGGACTGGACGTGCAGGGAGGCCCCTTGGGCACAAAAGGTCCCCGAGTACCCCTTGGAGCTGGGTGTGGGGAGGTCCTTTGGGTGATGGGGTTCCCTGGGTACCCCTTAGAGCTGAGAGGTCCTGGGAGTCCCAGAACTTTTAAGCTGAGGAGTGCTGGGGGTCCCTGTACAACCCTTGGCACTGGGGACACTGAGGGTCTTTGGGCATCCCTTGGTGTTGAGGGGTCCCTCGGGTGCTGCAGGGTGCTGAGGGCTCCTGGGTGCCTCCTGAAGCTGTGGGGTGCTGGTGATCCCTTGGGTGCTGCAGAGTGGGTGTCCATGGGTGTCCCTGGAAGCTGAAGTTCCCTGTGGGCTGGTAGATGCAAAGGGTGCTAGATCTCTCTTGAAGCCACAGGTCAATGGGTGCCCCTGGGCACTGGGTGTCCCCAAGGACTGTGTGGTATTGGCGCCCCGGGTGCCACCATTCCCATGCTGCAGGGCCAGGGAGCAGTCACATCCCCCCAGCTGCTGAGTCAGCATCCCAGGGGAGGCTCAGCCCCTCAGCAGTGCCTCAGCCCCCTCCCAAGGCTCCCACCACTGCCCTCACCCCCACACCCAGGGGGATGCTGCTGAGCCTCCAGTGCAACGCCAGCCCACTGCTGTCCCTCTTGCATCCCAGGACCACCCTCTAGCCCTCCCACATAGCTGAAGCACCCATGCCCAACCCAGATCATGGAGGGGGAGGTTGGGTCAGTATATATATTTTTTTCTCTCTCTTTTTTTTCCTTTCTACATTTTATTATTTCAAACCATGTGAACAATTCGGTAAAACATCCTGTGGGAAAAGCGAGGCCGCGGGCACCGGCTGAGGGGACCCCTCCCCTGACTGGGAGGGGGACAGCAGGGGCCACTCTGTACAGCGGGTTCTCCTCGCCCAACGCAACAGCTAGCCCTAAAAACTAGGCTTAGAAAACAGGGCGGGGTAGGGATACAGGCAGCGGGCAGCCCCCTGCTACCTGCCTCTCTGCTCAGCCACTGCCCACCTCTTGGGGCAGCGGGGAGGGGGGCTGTGAGGCGGGGTGGGGCATGGACCCCCCCCAAGGCACACGGATGGGGGTGGGCTGGCCATGGAGGACACTGCCACCACGTAGCACTTGACGCTTTTAAATAGTTTGGTAAAAAGGTTTCATTAAAAAGCAACCTGGCCCCAGCCTCTGTGGTGTGGTTTTTTTTGCATGAGTTTGTTTTGTTGTTTTTTGTTTTTTTTTTTCTTTTTCTTTTTTTTCTGGTTTAGTAAAAGGAATGTTATTGGCTGTGTTTTTTGGCAGGGTGGGCAGCCCCCAGGGAACGCCTGTGTCCCCCCCCATTGCCAGCAACACTTGCAATGTAAACAGAGAGAGCGCCTGGGCGCAGGAGTGAATGATTGGGGTGGGGGCTGGAGCAGTTCAGGGTTACAAACCAAGATTAAAACCTTGTTTTCCCCAGGAAGGGCGATGCCGGCGAGGAGGAGGAGAAGGAGGAGGCTGGTGGGGGCAAGCATAGATGGCAGGGGGGACATGTGCCCTGCCACTGTGCTGGCACCCAAAAAGTCTCTTTGTGGGTTGGGGGCAGAGGGATGAATCCGAAGAGAAGCAGGAGTGGGGGGCGGCACAGTCCTTCCTTCGCTGGCGCAGCCAGGGGTCCTAGGAGGGAGTGGGTGGTAAGTGGTGGGGTTTGGGGAGGGGACAGAAGCATCCATCGCCAGCTTGTGCAATGGCAGAGATGGCAGGCAATGCCTGTCCCACCTCTGGAGGATGCTCAGTGACCACCCCATTCGGGGGGCCACCAACAGGACTACTACCCACCTGGGCAGCGCTGGCCCTCAGAAGAGCCCGCAGTCCTTCAGGTTGTTTTTGATGATGACATCAGTGACAGCATCAAAGACAAACTGCACGTTCTTGGTGTCGGTGGCACAGGTGAAGTGGGTGTAGATCTCCTTGGTGTCCTTCCGTTTGTTCAGGTCCTCAAACTTGCTCTGGATGTAGCTGGCTGCCTCATCATACTTGTTGGCCCCTGGAAAAAAGGAGATGCTGTGCTGCCCTGTGGCCACCCGGGACACGAGAACCCCCCTGCCACCAAAGAGATTTGGGCTCACCCCTTACGCTGCCACAGGCACTGCCCTGATGCCAAACTGATGCTACCCAGGCACAGCCAGCCTCAGCTAAACACCCCCGCCAGGGCTGCTGCACTTGTCATCCCCTATGCTCCTCCATTCCCTGGGGCCCCCAAACACTGTCACACCCCACTTGCTGCCCCAGCGCACTGCTCCCTGAGCACAGGAGCCATCTCCAGCATCTCCTGCTACAGTGTCCTGACAAGGACACTGGCTGCCCACTCTCCCTTGCCAGGGAGGTCACCAAGGGTCCCACAGTACCTGTGTACTCTGGGAAGCAGATGGTCAGGGGGCTGTGCACAATCTTCTCCTCAAAGAGGTCCTTCTTGTTGAGGAAGAGGATGATGGACGTGTCTGTGAACCACTTGTTGTTGCAGATGCTGTCAAACAGCTTCATGCTCTCATGCATCCGGTTCTGGCAGGGGAGACAGCAGCCTGAGCCAGGCAGGGACTCCCAGACACTTGCTCACCCCACTGCTGCCCAACCTCCCATCCCCCCACTTCTCCTGGCCACCCAGGCAGTGGATGCTGAGGACCCTGCAAAGCTTGGGCCACACTGGCCAGGGCACTGGTGGCCACCAAAGGAGGGGGTGCTTCCCCAGCCCCCCATGGAGGGGACAGCTCACAGCAGCATCTCTATCAACTGTGACTTACCATCTCCTCGTCTTCAGCCAGCACCAGGTCATAGGCGCTCAGTGCCACACAGAAAATGATGGCTGTCACCCCCTCAAAGCAATGGATCCACTTCTTCCTCTCTGAGCGCTGGCCACCCACGTCAAACATCCTGTGGAAGGGAGGCACCATGGGGATGGGTGGCAGCTCCTTGCCCCACTCCTCTTGCCCCACTCCCTGCCTCAATTTCCCTGGCTTCCCAGAGCAGAAGGAAGCTATGCCAGGAAAAGGCACCAGGGCTGCCAGAGCATGGGACCTCTGCCCCAGGGATTTTGCCAGTGCTGCAGATCTGCCCCAGCACCCACTGCCCATCCCAGGGACAGGGCAGTGTCCATGCTCATTTCCCAGACAAAGCAAACCCCTGCCATGAGTCAGGCAGGATCAGGCTGCCTTTCCCAGGGGCTAAAAGCACAATGCTCCCTGGAGCTCTGGCTGGGCTCCAGAAGATGCTCCTGGAGATTCATTCCAGAGCAGGTACTGTGGGGTTTTGCCAGAGGCCTTGGGCTGAGGGGAGCCATAGTGCTCAGCCAAGCAGCCGTGGGCTCAGTGGGATTCTGAGCAGCACAAGGGCTCAGAGGATGATCCTGGTCCACTGAGCACCTCTCAGGCTGCAGGCAGCATAGGATGCCCTGCCTCCACAGAGAAGAGCCAGGTAGCAGCCCTACATCCACCACCAACCACCCAGGTCATGAGGAAGGCTTCCTCACTGCTATACCCAACCCTGTATCACCCTCTCTGCCTTGCTGCCATCTCCAAAGCATGGCCCTGGTGATGTATGACCAAGCACCTCCATCCTACTTGGGTGGCACAATTGGAGGCACATTGGTCCCTCCAAGCCCAATGCACTCTGAGAGGACCCCAGTAGATCCTTCTGTCAGCAGCTCCGTTGCCAAGTGACTAAGTCCCTGGGATGTGCACAATGTCAGCTTTTTGCCTTGGAAAATGAAGTCCTGACTATTTCCCACGGGTTTTCAGTGGAAAGCAATCTTGGGGTACCAGCAAGCAGCAGCACTGGTGCCCAACCTCAAAACCCTGCTCCTGCCTAGCACCCTTCCCATGGTGGAAGCAGTGTCACGGCACTGGAGGATGCCTTCCTCCTTCCTCTCCTCGAAGAGGCTGGATCCTCCCACAGGCCAAGCCCTGTGAGGCCTTTCTGAGGCTGCTCCAGCTATTTTGGCAGTTTCCGCTCTCTCCAAGGCAGCAGCTCCTGCCATGAACAATCCTGTGGGGGCGCTCAGTGCATGCAGTGTGCAAGCAGGATCTGTCCGGGCATAGAGAGGAAGGGTTTTTTTGCCTTGCAAAAGGCCAAAGGGAAGGAGTCAAACATACTTGAAGTGCAGGTCTTTGAAGGTGAAGTGGGTCTCCACAATGCCAGTGGTCTTCACCCTAGTGCGCAGCACATCCTGCTGGGTGGGGATGTAGTCAGCACGGGCTATCCTCTCCAGGTCATTCAGATAGCTGAGGAAGGAGCAGAAAGATGCTGGGGAAACCGGACAATGAGGCATGACCCAACCTGCATTCCACAGGGCTTCCCCAGAGCACCTCAGGGTCCCCTGCCCACACCCCCAGCATCAGCCCTTCAGGGTAGGGCAGTACCAAGCCAGGTAGCACAGCAGACCCCATCCATACCCTGGGGCCACCCAACAGCTCTGTCAGACACAGGCTGGGCAGGATGGCCACCTGTCGAGGTGGCAAGGGGACAGACACATGGGAACCAGGCTTAGGGGGCTGGGCAGGGGACACAGCCCAGGCTGGGGGACTCCCCCCTGTTCTCCCGACCGTTTGCACAGGGGAAATGGCAAGAGGAAAGTATTCACTGCTATGGCAACCAGCCACAGCGCGGCGGAAACAATCGATGGCGCCGTGCCATTTATAGTCAAAAACACAAAGGGTTGTGTCCTGGGAGGAAGCGGGAGGCGGCGGCCGGAGGGATGGGGAGCAGGGAGCTGCTGCCCCAAGCCCCTCAAGGTGGCAATGCCTGTCCTGCTGCCTGCCCAGCTCTGCCAGACCCTAGCTCCCAATAATGGCAGTGTCTTGGTCCCCAAGCAGACATTGACATCAGCTGGGGGATGCTGGTGGGATCAAGGCAGATTTCAATTTCTCCAGCTCACGTTGCTCTAATTGGGTTATTGTAAACAGGCTCCTTTAAGCAAATTAGGCTTGTGCTAATTAAGGCCTTTGCAGCCCCATAATCTGGTGAAAGCCAGATTTCAGCTCCCGAGGCCACGGGAATACCCAGCTCCAATGGCAGCACGGCCACTCGCCAGCTCCTGAGAAACTCTCCAGCGCACCAGGGCAAAGCTGGAGCTGAGGGGGCCCTGGGACTCTGCTGCGGGTGCGAAGGCTGGGGGGGGGCCAGGACGCTGCTGCCACGGAGTAGCTCAACAACAGCAGGAAACACACACAGCCTCTGGCTGACAAAAAACAGGAAACACCTCGGCAGGGATGTGCACAGCACCAGCAGCACTCAGACCTTGTGCCCAGCCCCAGGGTGCCAGCAAGCGCCAGTCTTGAGCTCCTGGCAGCTACAGATGAGGAGGTTGGGGACTGCTGCAAAGGGCTGGAGTGCAGGTGGGCTGTGTGCCTGGCACGGCATGGGGCTCCTCATCCCCAGGGTGCTCTGTGCCAGTGGCACCACAGGAATGGCTGGAGAATCAACTACCACAATCAGCATCTCTGCAGGGCAGGAGAAAGGCTGGAGCAACAGCTCAAGAGGGCTCCCAATTAATGCTCATTCAACTCCTGTAATGTGCCAAACGCTCCATGAATGCACTTGCAGTGATACTCGATTTGCAGACATTTTTCAGATATATTTACTCAAACTGTGCATGCAAGCTACAAGCACTTGCCAGATCTCCCGTGCCTCCAAACCAGCACTCAGGCACAGCACAGTACTGCTGGGGAAATGCCAGCACTGGCTGGGGAGCAATGGGGCCGAGCAGAAAGCAGCTGGAGAGGGTGGGTGGGTGTCAGGCAGGAGAAAGAGAAAGCCATAGGCACCAGAGGAAAGCACCATCAGGAACTTCTCCGGGGCTGGCATTTGCTGGGAGTTTTCCTGCAACCTCTTCCCTCCACTGACCTCAGTGCAGAAGAGGGACCTGCTGGTGCCAACTGGGAGAGGACAGCTGGGCTGGCACACTGGGGACCAAGCAGCCCTGAAGATGCAATGAGTCCTAAATGCACTCAATCCCTGTTGGGGCCAGCCTTCACAAGGGTTTTCTGGCACACCATGAACTCCCCTCAGCACTGCTTTACTGCAAGGCCTCTGGGCAAAGAGCAGATCACCACTCAAGCTGAGCACAGCCTCAGCTGCATTGCCCTCTCCAGCAATCATACTTTACACAGATTAACTTATTTATTAAATCTCTTCAGCAATAAATCCGACCAGATGCAGGCAATTTATCTACCTAAACACCAGCGTGCTGGCTAATACACCAGCATAATGCCAAGTCCTTCCATACAAACTCAGTGAAAAAGAAAGAAAAGTCTCTTCTGCACCCTACTCATCCTGCTTAGATATAAGGGTCCTCAGTGCTTTCTTTTTAGGCTTTTTCTTGCCTTCATGGCCCATGAAGGGCCATGGGGTCAGGCAAGACCCCTGGCTGTGCTCACACAAGGATAAGCCAGGGGAGAGCATCCCTGGGAAAGGACAGTGGGCACAGAGCAGTGACAGGAGGGGGATATCCCGGTGCCTCCCTCCCAGAGAACACAGCACCCCTTCAAAGGGGGAAACAGCTTTCGAAACATCCTCCTTCCCAGTTCTGCTCCGACTCAGCTCCAGCGCGTGGCGGGAAGTGACAGCACCAGCCCCCAAGCCTGGCGATGGGGAACGGCAGCCCCAGGCGGGGATTTTCTGTTGCTCAATAAAAGTGATGCAGCCCACAGGGCTCAGATCCAGCTGAGCTGGGGGAGAGGAGCAGGAATACTCACTAGGCAGCAGAGTCGTTCAGCTGGTACTCTCTGGAGCGGTTAAAACAAGCCTGCACCCCGTTGTCAGCCCACAGCCTCCGGATCACGTTAGCCAGGTCCTCTGGCATGATGCCCTGCTCCTCAGCAGTGCAGGAGAGTGCAAACAGCTGCCGAGCATCATCCTGCAGCGAGAAAGCAGGGCTTGAGCCATCAGTGCGGCCCCAAAAGACCTGATCAGAGCCCACCATGTCCATCCGGACAACATGGCAGGAGCTCCAGTGGTAGATGGGGACAAGATCCAAGGGAAGCAGTGGGACCCGGAAAAGAGAAGCCTGGAAAAGAGAAGGCTTCAAGGGGATCTTATAGCAGCCTTGCAGTACCTAAACGGAGGTTATAAGATAGAAGGGAAGAAACTTTTTAGCTGGTCAGATTGTAGTAGGACAAGGGGGAATGGCTATAAGATGAAGGAGGGGAAATTTAGATTGGAGATTAAAAGGAAGTTCTTTACCCAGAGGGTGGTTACGCACTGGACAGGTTGCCCAGAGAGGCTGTGGATGTCCCATCCCTGGCAGTGTTCAAGGCCAGGCTGGATGTGGCCCTGGGCAACCTGGTCTACTGTGTGGCATCCCTGCCCATGGCTGGGGGGGTTGGAACTAGATGATCTTTAAGGTCCCTTCCAACCTGGCCATTCTATGATTCTACGACCTCCATCCCTGCACTCATTAGGGGCTGTCCTGGGGCAGCCACCCATGGGTTACGTTTTGGGTTCCTCCCATCCTACCCACGAGGGACAGGAGGTCATAGCTGGCCAAGGAGCAGCAGGGCTTGGGCAGGGCCACCCTTAATCCTGGTCCAGCTTAGGTCACATCTGCTTTTGCCTTCCAAGAACCCCCACCCCTGCAAGCTACAACAGGAACAGAAGAGCACCCACCGCTCTGGAGGAGTCTCCAAAATCAATCTGCAGGTTCCCCATTGCCTTGATAATGGCCATGATGGACTGGATGGTGTTGCTGTAGACCACGGCTTTGTACTGCCGGCACTCCTCCTCTGAGTAGCCATCCTCATGGATGATCCTGGGGAAAGGGAGAGACACAGGAAAGGTCAGCCCTTCATGGGGCACCTCGGGGTGCTGCTCCCCATCCATGCTCTGTGGCAACACTGATGGAGAACTTTCCCCAACTGCCACCAGTTTTTGAGCCTGCAGCCAAAATCTGCTTGGTGTTAGGAACCACTCACTTCATCTGTTTGACAATGGTGCTCTTCCCAGACTCACCAGCACCTGCGGAGAAACAAGAAAGGGGGACAAGCAGTGAGTTGCTGTGTGAAGGTGGGGACCTCCACCCTACTGAGACCCTCCCACCCATGGAGACAGGGCAAGAGGTGCCTCAGCCATCAGAGAAGAGCTCCCATCACTGGCCAGAGAAGACGCTTGGATGGGCACTGGGAATGTTAGGGCCAAGAAAGGAGGAGCAAAACGTGAGCCTACAGGAACTTTGCAATAGCTCCGGAGAGGAGAAATGACACCAGCTCCAGGCCAGGAAAATGGCATCAATGCACAAACAGGCAACTGGCAGGCCTGGCTTTAGCCGAGCTCGGGAGCAGGGGGCCCCATGCGACAGGAGGCTAAGTCCTGCCTATCATCCTCCATCCAAGATCCATGCAGAGCCTGGAGGATGCTGGAGCATCAGCCCCTGCCACGTGCCCACAGCTGGAGCTGGCAGAGGCCAGGACATGGAGAAGATACTTCATGCAACCAGGTACAGGCAGGGAGCCAGGCACCCAAAGCTGAGTACCCCAGGGAACTTGGAAAGAAGCTGCCACCTCTGCCAACCAGCTCCAGTGGGATCAGCCACCTCCAGGTTGCTTTTTAAACAGGGAACACTTTCCAGTCTCCTGGGTCCCCCACCCCAGCCTGGATGTGGAGTCGTCTGCAAGCATGGAAAGCCAACAGCTTTGGGGCTGGGTTTATTTTTCAGCATCCAAACATGGGATGTCAGGAGTTCAGAGGCATGGCTACCCAAGAGTCCCTCTTCACCACCCTGTCCCTGCTGGAGACATCACTCCGCACAGGCAACATGCAGCTCATGGCCCAGCCCTCCCTCCTCGGGCTAGGAGTGGGGAAGGAGTGAAGTCACTCCGGCTGCAAGAAAGAGGAAGCTGAAAGGGGAAGCTGAAAGGCATGGCGCATGTCCCTTGGCCCCTCTCTGGGCAGGGAGTGCCACCAAGATGGAGGAGTGTCTGACGCATCTCACCCTGGAACTCCTGGCAGTTTGAGTCCTCTTTGGATGGGGACCAGAACAGTCCCCCAAAGCCAAGCCTGTCCCTGTGTCCTCTCCCAGCAGGTCCCCTCACTGCTGCCCTCAGCCATAGAGCTGGCCTTACTGGGGGCCCCAGGCAGGCAGTGACAGGGCTGCACTGGCACAGCCACAGAGGAGGAAGAGAGATTACATAGGAATTTAAAAAAAATTTAAAAATTAAAAAAAAATAGAAGATTATGCTAAAATTAACCTGGATAAACAACCCATCATGCCAGCTGAGACATGGTGGCAGCAAGCAAATGCATTCTGCCCATGCTTGTGCCACCAGCATAAATGTGGCCTAGGTGATGGGTACACACTCCTCTGGACATCACCAATAAGCACTGCTCAGGGCATGGAGACCCCCAAGCTCAGGGGCATATTGAGGCTATACAGACCTGATAGTTATTGCCACAATCACCCCATTCCACAGCTTCCATGCTGTATGTGCTGAGGGAGAGGCTTTGCTCAGCCCAGGGGTGAGCTTTTGGCACACCAAGGGCACAGCAAGGGCTCTCTGGCACTCCACCGGCGCCCGCGGGATGCTGACGCGGCACCCAGCACAGCCCAGCCGGTGTTCGTGGTCAGTGCTGGCAACTCCTGCCCGGAGCTGGGAGCAGGGTGGGAAGGACTCGGCGTGTCCCTTCATTTTTTCCATTAAATACCTCTGGTTTCTGACAGGGCCGCCCCATACCACTAGGCTTGGCAGCCAGGGTTGACTGCATTCACTGTGTCCTTCCCTGAGGGGGGCCCAGACAGGGAAACTGAGGCACACAGCAAGGGAAGACCCTGCTTATAAGCAACCCTGGGGTGAGGTGCCAGACAGTCATTCCCCAGCCTCCTGCTCTGCCTGATCTTTTCTGACATTTGCTTATTGCCCAGTAGAGAACAACCCCCTGGGACATCCTGTCCACTTGCAGCAGGGTGATGGTCACCAGCAGCCACCAAAGCTGGCCATTTCCCTAGTGAACTTTCTTCGTGGTTCCTGGCTCCTTCCCCACAGCCTGCAGAAGGCAACTGTGCCATTACCCCTGCAATTTCCCTTCCAAATCATCACCTTTGCCTAATGAAAAGGCCAGGTAATTGCCAGGAAAGCTGCACTCCTCACCCGGCAAAGTCAACCCAGCATCTGCTGGGGCCTGATGGGTGCCCTAACACCAGCAGCTCCCACCCAGCCAAGTACAGGGGGACGCTTCCCAGCCCCCCAGGGCAAGCACGGCAGATAGAAGGGTTTCCAGTCCCCAGGAAAGGCTTCCAATCCCCGGAAAACCCTGGCTACCGCCCATTCAACCCCAAAACAATCTCCAGGCAGGGTTCCAGCTGTCAGCTTCCACCCTCTGCCCAACCCAGGCAGAAGGCAGGCAGTGCTGGAGGGGCTGTGTGTCCTCCACACCCTCTGTGCCAGCCAGGAATCAGGAGGACAGGGAGAAGCCTCCCACCATGGGCTGACATCATGGCCAGGCTTCCTCCAGCCCTGCCTGCTCCCTGCTCAGCTTTCTTGCCTGCCAGGACTGGGCAGTGCTCATTCCCAGAACAAAGCCTATCAAAAATAAGAGAGAAGCTCTCTCTTGGGCTGATTTCCCCCCTTTTTTTTGTTAAAAATAATATTCAAAAAGTTAAAATAAGTAAGCATCTACTCAGCTCCAAAACATCCTATCAATCCACCAGCAAAAAATTTATTTAGCCAACATATATTTTGCAGGCTGTGATTTAAATGCTTTCTGGCCAGTATATACTTAATGCAATACATGCAACATATTCCTGGCCAGCATATATTTAATGCAATATATTTCAAGGGCTGGTCACAGGTTTCAGGGTCCACCTCACCCCACATCACCAAGAGGGGATTTTCCACCTTGCTACATGGCACCATCCTGTTCTATGCTTTCAAATATCCAGGAGTGAATGGAAGTGATGCACAGATGGAAAATTTTCCTTATTACAGAGAAGCAGCTGGAATTCAATCTAACAGCAGTTCCAGAGCCATCCCCAGCACCCAAAGCCCTGTCCCCACTGTGCCGGCAAGTTTTCCTGGCCCGGCAAATAGCAGCTATTATTTGAGTATGGATTTACTGATGGTTTTTACTGCTGAACAAACCCACACAACCCCTCCCTGCAGGACAGACAGAGAGACAGAGGTGGAGCTCAGCCCCCTTGGCACCTGTGGGGCCCTCGCCATCAAACAAAGCATTCAAAGGTGTGTGTTAAAAGCAGAGTTACCCCAAAGACTCAAAAAATAATAATAAAAAGAGATTCCCCTTGACATTTTCCTTCTTACCCAAAATAGATGGAAAATTCCTGTAAAAATAATCGCCTTTTTTTACAACTCCACAGCGACACAGGGTGTTTTTCCCAAGGGCCATCCCATTCCAGCACAGGGCTGGCCACTTCCTAGCAGGAACCCACATAACAGCAGCCAGTGAGATACCATGTTCCCAAGCAGGACCCCAAAAATTTGGGGGGCACCACAGAGACATGAAATCCCCTGTCCAAGGAAGTTGACAGATGCAGAAAAAAAAAAAACAACAAAAAACAAATAAAATAGAAATAAATCCATAGCAGGAAGTACGTTTGGAGCACGCAGAGGAGGAAAGGGTGGGCTGGGGATGGTTTCCCGAGGGAGTATGGCAAACACATCCCTGGTACCAACAAGGGCTGATAGTTCACATAGTGCACAAAACTATCCTTGTGCTGGGCTTTTTCTAAGAATCCCGGAACTTTCCTGCTCTCTTTCTCCCCAGTCATAGCTGTAACGGTTCCTCTTTCCCAGCACTGGCACCAGCTGCCTCCATGCCCTGGCTCCCCTAGAAAATATGGATTCCTGAAGACCATCATCCACCACAGACCTCCAGCCACTTCAGGCATGGAGCCAGCACAATGCTTCCCACATTCCCCCCACCCAAACACTTGGAGCAGCTCTGGTGTATCCCATGCTGGAGAGCTGCTCCTGGGGATGTTATGCCTCCAGTGATGCTGGCTGCCATCATCCTCATTCAGGGGCTCACTGAGGGCACAGCTGGGGTACCAGCAGCACCCTGCTCCCCCAATCCGGGTCTTCCGCCAGAAGGGATGGAGGATTACTCAGCTCCCCCAGCTCCGGTGATTCAGCCGGCCTCCGGCCCGGAAACCTAGCTCCTGCACAGAGCAGGAAACTGGGCGGTTGTGAGGAGGCCAGGCCAGCCCCAGCTACAGCAATGGTGCTCGGCCTCATGGCGATCCTGGCCCTGGCACCTGCTTGGCACCCACAGCTGGGTGGGCCAGCCTACAGGAGACCTTATTCTCTAAAGCTGTATATATATATATATATATATATATATATATATGCTTTTTAACATATAGATAAAAATCAACTTTATATTGCTACATATAAAAGAACAATTAAATATATTTAAATACATAAAATATATTTCTAGTGCATATATGTAAAAAATATATAGAACATATACATATAAGCCTGCTGCCTCTCCCAGGCACAGCCTAAGCATCCGTCTCAGAGCAGATGGCAGCTGGGACTCATCTCAGGGCCTACATGCCACGCGCCTTCCTCCTGCTCAATCCCAACCCATCCCAAGCCTGGCTGCCAGCTCCAGGGGGCTGGATATAGGGCCCCCCAGATCTAACAGCACTGAGCTCTTCCCTGCTCCCACCCCATAACACCTCATGTTCTATGGCCAGAGCCACCAGTGAGGCCCCACTGAAGGGAGGAACCAATGCCCTGCCATCACCTCAGACTGGGGCAGGAGGGAGGACAAAATCAAAACCTCAAGACCGGACACGGCACAGCAAAGCCACTGACTCACACGCAGGCCCAGGGCAGCGCCAGCGCAACACAGCCTCCGAAAGTCACAGCTGGTCCCTCCCTTCCTCTATTTTTATGCAAGACTCAAAAAAAAAAATACAACGCTTCTGAGCCCTGCCCCGTCCACCCTCACCCCAGCTACTAGCTCGCCCAGGCAGGATCTCATACAGGCAGCTGCTTGTGTGATGTAGTTGGTGGGATCTAGCCTGGGTGGTGCAAGGGGAGCATCCTCACCCTAAGGTTTGCACCTCCAGCGCTGAAAATCACTGGGCATCATTGACGTGACCAACCCACCAGAACCTTTTCCTGCCCTGGGTGCCTTGGCAGCCTCTAATGCCTCATGAGTAGCTGGAAATCTTTTTGCTTTCCTAATCCTATAAAGGAAGATAAGGAATTGGGAGCATTGAATACGTGACCGCTTGCCTGCCTCTGATCCTGTATCCTCCCAGAGCATCCTGGCTCCCACAGGCAGGGAGGTAGGCTGGGCAGCACCTGACTTCCACTACTACCCAGTAGAAATGGCTGGTACATCCAGCAGCGTGAATCCTGGTGATAATGACCAGGAGCTGATGCTCCAGGTGCTTTCAGGTGCTGGTGGTGGCTCCCACCTCCAAAGCCTTGGAAGGTTGTTGGTTTCCAGTGGCAGGGAGGGGAGGATTGCTTTCTTAGGGCCTTCTCCCCATAGAGACTGGAGCTTCAAACTATTCAGCACTATTCAGAAGAGAACCTCCCAGCAACAGCGGTGCTGTGCCCATGTCTGCGGTGCCAGGTACCAACAGGGAGGTCCATCCTTCTCCAGCCCAGTCTTCACGGGCAGCCATAAGCCCTTCACGATGCCAGTGGCCAGTATGGTTCTACAGTCCCACTGCCACACAGAGACCAGTGCTCTTCACTCACACCGTGTCCTGACTGGCTGGGACAGAACGAGCCACTGGTAAATGCCACACAGTGCTTGGAAGAAGCATCTTTTTTTTGTGCCACAGGCCAATTCAGCACAAAGGGTGAAGCTATTTTTCTCCTTATTTTCTTCCCTCCCTAGCTTTTCATCCCTATTTTTGGAGGACACAGGAGGGCTGCAGCTGCAGCCTCTGCCTTGCCAAGTGTGCCCAAGAGCCATGGTGCTCACCAAAAAGCACCCGCTTGGGTTCACACGAGGCCCCAATTCCCCTCAAATTTCATCGAACCATGAGTAAAAAAATATAAGCCATAGGAAGAGTAGGCAGCAGGGATGTAAGAGCAACCCTCCAGCACTACATCCCCACCTCAAGGGGTTCTCATGAAGTGTGGGACAATGACAGGTCCACCTCCCCGGCCACTCGCTGCCAGCTGCTGCTCAGCTTGGGAACAAGCAGGAGTGGCCCAAGGTTCCGGTGCTATTTACACCTGAAGAGCTGTGAGGGGAAAAAATAAACATAAAACCCCAAAAAACAAACCGAAACAAACAAACAAACAAAAAACCCAAACAAAAAAGGGCCATTTTGGTCTATTTTTGGCTTTAGAAACCAGCTGAAAACAGAAACATTGTCGTGTTTCGTAAATGCCAGCCCTAGCAGAAGGGAATGCGGTTGTTGTCCTCCTCCTGCCCTCACTTCAGCACAAAGCAGGACGTGGGAAAGGGATGTCAGCTGGTCCATGCTATAATCCTCACCAACTGGAGAGCCCCCAGCCACCCCTCAGTGATGCTCAGCACCAGCCAGCCAGGCTCCCCTGAGCCAACAGCACAGGGGTGATGCTGCCCCTCCCAGCTGGTGCACAAAGCCAAGCCCCCCCCCCGAACCGTTAGTTCCTGATGAGCAGCAATCTGAGAGGAGCCAAGCTAGCAGCAAGGCCCAGGAGCAGCTCATGGTGAAGGGGGACCACGTGTTTTTCCACCAGCCTGCAAACCCCGTGGGGTTTTGCTCCACCAACACCATCCCCTCCCCGGAAACAAGCAGGTCAGTGAGCTTGCACAACTGGAGAGCCCCCACGACAGAACAGCCCCCGCCCAACAGCCCCAAGATGGGTCTTGCCATTGGCATGGATCACATCAAGGCAAAAAATAAAATAAAAACCCAAAAACCCGAAGTGCTCTGTTAAATGAGCCTCTGAGGGCGTTAATTACGTATTTCTCAAAGCAGGCAGGGGTTGAGCAAATAAAGGGCTGCTGGATTTCAGCGTGACTTCCTGCTGCCGGTGGCTTCCTTTGCTGACTGCGACGAGCCAAAAGACATTTTCTGCTGTCGCCTGCTCCCCAGGCAGCAGCCCATCCCGGGTCCTGTCACCCCACCATGCTGTGGGAGCCCCGTGTGCTCCCACCTCACACCTGGAGCAAGGTTCTCCCTGGGAATTTTGGAAAGGGAGTAAAAACCCCAACTGGGAGTTATTAAAAAAGTAATAAATTAAAATAAATGAGCGGCTGTCTTGCCCGCGGGCAGAGGGCAGGGCTGTGAACGCCCACGGGAGCATCGCCAGGGAGCTTTGAACAACGCGAGCGGCCCATTATCGGTACAAAAATCAGGTACCCATGGGGCAGAGCACTCATGGACTGAGTGAGGCCTTGCCCACTGTGGGCAGCCCATGGGGCAGAGCCTATTACCTGAGCCCTGCCATCTCTCCACAGCGAGGAGAGGGTGAAGATGCGATAGAGGGGCTTTGGCCCATCTTGGTTCCCTGCTACATCTGCCCCAGCCAGCCTGCGGCTAGGGCAAGGGTAAACTATGAAGGAGCTGGGGGGCAGGCACAGCCAGGCAGCCAGGGGTCCCGGGCAGGCAGGATGGGGTGTCTGGGCTGGCAGGGCCTTTGCCAGGGAGACCCAGCTGCCAGGAAGGTGGAGATGCCCCCATCCATGCCCCGAAGGGATGTGCCCAGGCTGGAAACCAATGGGGTTAGGAGGACTGTACCACAATGGGGTGGGGCTGACACCCCACTCCTGGGGAGTGATGTTCAAACACCAGGGTGGGGCTGGCATCCCACTTTAGAGGGGATTCCCAAGGCCTGCTGTGGGCTCAGCACTCTACTCCCGGTGGAGATCACTGGGGCTTGGGATGGGGTCAACAAACCACTCCTGGGGGGCAGATCCCTGGGGCTTGGAAGGGGGTCAGCAAACCACTCCTGAGCGCGATGCCCATGGCCTGCTGTGGGCTCAGCACCCCGGTCCTAGAAGGGAACCCGGAAGCCTGGGGCGGGTCAGGAACCCCACTGTTGGGGAGATCCCTAGGGCCTGAGATGCTGCCGACACCCCACTGGGTACGGAGCAATCCCGACGCCTGGGCTGGGCCCAGCATCCTACTCCCAGGGAATCCTCGGGCGGGTCCGGCACTCCCGTGAGTCGGTACCCAGGGTCACTCTGGGGTAGCTTGGGCTGGAGCGGCGGGGTTGTCCCGTTCCTGTAGGGCCGGGCGGGGT
>VWZO01017862.1:1334088-1372933 GCA_013396975.1 Bucco capensis
GGGCCAGTAGGAGGGTGGGCCCCGGGGCGGGGCGGGGCCTCATCCCTGCGCGGCCGAATAGGCCCCCACGCGGCAGCGCCGGGTACCAGCAGGCAAGGGTGTGAGCACCGGGAAAGGGGGTGGACTGGGACACGCTGTGAGCCCCGAGAAAGGGGGGCACTGGGGCACGGTGTGAGCCCCGGGAGAGGAGCGCACTGGGACATGGTGTGAATCTCGGGACGGGAGGCACCAGTCATGGTGTGAGCCCTGGGAGAGGCTGGGACACAGGGACATGGCCCACGGTGTGCCCTGGTACAGGCAGACTCTGGCCACGATGTGCCCTGGACAGGAGGAGTGAGATGGAGTCGGGGTGCTGGATTTTGAGACTGGGTTCCTTTGGATGCAGCGAGGTGAGTACAGCCACGGGCCAGCAGTGTGGAGGTGCTGTGTCTCAGGGCCATCTTCTGTGGGGACACGGTGTCACAGGATGCTGGCTCAGACCTTGGAGACCTGCTTGTTCCATCACAGGCCCTGGGGCTCACGCTTCGGGGACCAATGTACCACATGGCCGGAGAATGGAGCCCCTCAACCGGTGCCAGGGCTGTGGGTGCCCGTGATAAGGGATAGGACAGGATGGAACCAGGCAGGATGAGACGCACGACAGCTCTCACCCGGGGCAGAATGTACCTGGTGCTTACCTCTGTGGCTCCCACGAGAGCTGCCTCGGGGATTGGACACCCCACGCAGCCCGGGGAGGGTGCCTGGCTATGCCAGGTGCCCCGCGGGGCTGACCCCATGCCCAGTTTGCCGTCCCAGCTCCACGCCAGCCCCACAGCAAGGCCTTGCCGCCCGCCTGAGACCCCAAACCAGCACCCACTGAGAGGTGTGTGACACAGAGCGATGCTCTGATGTAGAAGCCGCTGTGCCAAGGGAAGGGGTGCAGCATCCCCCCACGCAGCCCAGCCATGCGGGCCGTAGAACAGCGTCCGTGGATCTGGCGTGGAGGAAGCAGGGCTGTTCCTGTGGGAGCGAGCCGCGGCGTTAATTAGTCTTCACTAACGAGCTGGCACAATGCCCAGGCCTGGGGCCGGCTGAAGGAAAGCCCCATTCCCGCTAGCAGGGAGGAGTGAAGGGGGCCCGGGCTGAGAATGGGGGTGGGGGTGAGACGGCAGGAGGGCTCACTCTACCCCGTGCCATGGGAGAGGGCTGGGGAGGTCGGGGCTGTCCCCAGAGAGGGGAATGAGGGGCATCAGGGGTGCTGGGTACAGGATGCCTGCAGCCCTGCTTCCACAGAAGTTCCACTCCCTGGAGGTCCTGCTCCCCAGGATCCCACTCCCCGGATCAGGGTGGGGGGAGGTCCCCCTTTTCCGGCGTCCCAGTCTCCGGCCCGATCTGCGCGTGGGAAAGCAGTGCCACCTGGCGGCCGCAGAGCCCAGGCCCCACACTGCCCCCGCGGCCATGTCCTCCCCCCGTGCTGCTGTCCCCACATGCCCGTGCCTGTGTCCCACGTGTGTGTCCGTGTGGGTTCATGGGAGTGTGTGTATGTCCGTGCTGTCCACGTGCATGTGTCTCTATGTCTGTGCTGTCCTGCTTCGCACTGTGATACTGTGCATCCATGTGCACTGATGCTGTGTGTGTCTGTACGTCCATGCTGTCCTGCTGTGCAGACATGTTGACCCTGTGCATGTGCGTCTGTATGTCTGTGCCATCCTGCTGTAAGCCTGTGCATCCATGTGCACTGACACTGTGCATGGATGTCCATATATCTGTGCATCCATATGCATGCATGTCTGTATCTCTGTGGTGTTCCAAGTACATCTGTACGTCCTACACACACGTTTCCCTGTGTCCCTGCTGCCCTGGCACACTGTGTGCCAGGTGCCAGCCTGTATGCCAGCTCCTCACCTGCCCCAGTGACACCCAAGACCTGGGCACATTCACATCTTTATTCTCTCTGCCGGAGGCTTCACTGGCCTTGCCAGCGCAGACATAATCCCATGGACCATTTAGAAGTGTCCCCCCCATCCCCAGCACAGCGCAGTGGTGGCCACGGGGCAGCCAGGATAGGGACAGGGACACTGGGGCCATGTTGCAGCACAGATCTGCAGCGGTGCCCCTCGCTGGCAGCAGGTCACATCCCCCCTTCCACCCCTTAGAGATATGTACATTATACAGAGCTACCCAGAGCAACACAACACATTAAAAAAGATCTACTCTTATATACAGTATTTATAAAAAGCATCCCAGGCTCCACCACCCTGGTAAAAAAATATGTCTCTGATGTACTTTGCCGCAGGACAGCCCCTCTGCATCCCATGTTGCCCACCCTGCCATGTGGCCCTCCCTGTAGACAAAGGTGGCAAGGAGTGGGAGGGCCACTCTCTGCATTTTGGCATGGTGTGGGTTGTCCCAGCAGCATGGATGGGTGGAGGGGTGGGTGGGTGAGGGCTGTGGGGGCCTGGCTGCTGACCCTGGGTGCAAGCCAAGCAGGGCCAGGGTGGGTCACAGGGGTGCCTATCCCCTTGGTGTCTGGGCACACAGCCAGAGGGTTGGCTCTGGAACCCCAAGCTGGCCTCTAGTGCCCCGTTCTCCCAACCTGCACCTCAGGCAGCCAAGCTGCAGCATGGGCAGTATGCCAGTGGGTGCCAAGCCCCTGGCAGGGATGTCACCTCCCCAAAGTGATGCATCCGGTCCCCACGCATGGCCTGGGGTTCACTGGGGTCCTGTCCATCAACATCAGGAGCCAACCATTCCCCCAGCAGGCTCAAGAGCAGCGGGTGGAGTACAGCCAGCCACAGTGGCAGGACCACACTTGCTTGCAGGGACCAGGGTGCTCACGTGATGCCAGGGCTGTAGGGTGAGATCTCACTAGGGCCAGAGGAGACTTTGATGCTGCCACAGATGCAACCACCCCACCAGACTCCAGCCCCCTGCTGACACTGTTCATCAGGGCTCGCAGTGCTGTCTGGGGTGTCCAAGAAAGTGCCCTGGTCCTCAGCCCCCATGGTGGGCAGTACCCCACGTCCCTGGCAGTACCTGCTTCTGACAGCTCTGGGTGTGCAGAGATGACCTCCACCTGACAGCCAGCTCCCAGTGAGGTAGGGCAGTATTATTCTCCCCATTTTACAGATGGGGAAACTGAGGCGCGGAGCAGGGAGGGTACCCACTGGAGCAGGGGGGGGCACAGCACCATCCTGGGCACAGGTCAGGGGTGCTGGTGCCTGCCATGGCTCATGCACCCTCACCACCACAATGGGCAATGGGCAGCAACAGCAGAAGGTCCCCAGGGAAGCACAGTGGGGCCATGGCACAGGGACTGAACCCAGGGCCAGCTCTCCCTGGGGCACCAGCAGGCGGGGGGGAGGTTGGCGTGGGCACCTGGTGCTGGCTAATGGCTGCCGCCACTCTTCCCCCCACCCGTTGCCCAGTCGATGATGATGAAGCTCAAGCTCATGATCATGAAGAGCACCCCAAGGAGGGCGAAGCAGGCAGCCTGTAGGGACAGGGAAGTGGGTCAGGGACAGCCAGCACAGTGGGGTCCCCAGCCCAGCCCTGGGACTCCCATCCCTGTCCTGTCTTCTCCCATGCTTACCAAGATTTTGGGAGTGGAACGCAGTGGTTCCTTGTCCTTGGGCATGATGCGGATGTAGAAGATGGCAGGGAAGATGAAGATGAGGCAGGGAGCAGAGGTGGCACCTGGAGCAGACAGGAACAGAATGGGCAGGGGGCCCCCTCCCTGCAGCTCAGCTCTGCCAGCCTCACGGCCAGGCCAGGTCCTGTCCTCCCACCCCACCACCCCCAGCCCTGGCAAAGCTTTCCAGGAACCCGGGGACAGTGTGTCCTGGCACCATCCCCACAGCTCCCTCCCCCACCCCAGCCAGGGCCTTGGCACCGAGCCAAGGGCTGAGCAGGAGTGTCCAGCCTAGGGGAACAAGGGAAACATCCAGGGGAAGAGCAACTGCCGTCCAGGAGTGTGGCAAGCGGCTGGCATCCCCCACAGGAACCGGATTGCCAGGACAGGAACCAGGCTGGGGACCCCCGCATGCTGCTGGATCCCAGCACAGTGAGAAGGGGAAACTGAGGAACAGAAGGGTCAGCCAAAGCCTAGTGAGGTGGACAGGAGCGGGACACTGCCACACACCGATCATGCCAAAGATTCCAAGGATGGAGGGGGCAAAGATGACCAAGAGGTTGATGAAGGTCAGCAGGACTACAGCAATAGTGACATGGCGGATCCAGCTGAAGTCCTTCCCTTGGAACAGCATTTGCTGGATGGCCCGGCGCACCTGGGGACAGGGATAAAATGCCATGCCCATCCTCGGACCCAGGGGTCATCCCATTCCCCATCCCCACAGACCTGACTGTGCCCATCACCCTTTCCCCTGCCCTTAGCCCAATCCTCATGGCACCACTGGTCCCTGTCACCCCTTCCCAGCCCTTTCCCCATGGCCCTGCTGGTCTCTCCATCAGCCCTGCCCTTACCTGAGCCCTGTTCCTGACACCCAGATGGTCCTATTCTCCAGTCCCTGCAGCCCTTCCAATCCCTGCCACCCTGTCATTGGGCTTCAGCCCCATCGCTGCCTCAGTTTCCCCTCTCAAAACCTGGTGCCAAGGTCCTGTTTTGGCTGGAAGCTGGTGGTGCCACCTGGCATCCCCATGGGGTCACTCACTGGGAAGAGGACAATGGGGACGGTGAGAGTGACAGCTGTCAGCACGGCCACCCGTACGCACAGGATGAGCACGTCGAAGGGGTCCACCTTGTTGTATGTGTGCAGCAGCTCCGACTCCACTCGGCCTGTGGGCACCAGTAGGGAATCACTGGGTGAGCCCTAGCACTACCACACCCCCAGTGCCAGCATGCTGGCAGAGCCCCTATCCCCATTCCCCTCCTTGAGGGCTCACCATAGAACGTGAGGTAGCCAAAGAGGGCAGCCAAGAAGTACATGAGGTACATGACCATGATGGAGATGTTGGAGATGCACTGCATCTTCTTCTTGGAGGGGCTGCAGGAGACAGCAGGCTCAGCATGGCCACTGCAACTCAGCCCACCCCGTGGTACCTGCTGGCATCAAGCACCCACCCAGCAAGGAGGAGTGATGCCAGAGCAGCCTAGGATGCACAGGGGCTGTGCAGAGAGGAGCTGTGCCCCCTTCCTGGGCTGCGTGGTAAGACAGATCACCCACCACCAACCAGCTACCCACCACTGGGTCATAACACCCACCTTCCAGGTGTCATATCACCCACCATCCATCCCAAGTCGTATCACTTTACCTCCAAGGGTTGATGTTACCCACCACCAACCAGCCACCCACCCATTCATTCACATCAGGCTGTAACACCAGTCTCCCAGAGGTGATGTTATCTACCAGCCATCTGTCCATCCATCCCAGGTTGCATCACCCAACTCCTAGGACTGATATCTCCCATACCAGGTCCTATCAATCACCACCCATCCACCTCAGGTTCTATCACCCACTTCCTGAGACTGATACTACCCACCCCAGGCCCTATCACCCACCACCCATTCACCCATGGTCCTCTCACCCACCTCCCCAAGATGCCCCAGCGCAGGTCCCACACCCGGATGGCACTGCTGCTGGGTGGGCACTGGACGAAGCCTACCCCTCCCTGTGGATGGTGCCCCCACCCAGGACTCACTCCTTCAGCTCGGTGTAGATGGGCAGGACCTCAGGGTGGCAGACGAAGGCAAAGGCCATGATGGGGATGGTGTACGCTGTCTGTGTGAGAGGAAGGTGGCTGAGCACCAGGAGCCAAGCTGGCAGGTTCTGCCAGCACTGGGACCACTTCCCTTCATGGGGTGCATGGGTGGGGGCTCACCTGGAGCCTCAGAGGTGCATGCCAGGTCCTTACCTGAGAGTTCAGAGTGAAGAAGCTGGGGGTGCATGTGTCCTGGTCAGGTGCCTGAAGGACAGTGTAGCCATTCTGGTAGTCACTGGTGCTGACAGGAGTAGCATTGAGCATGCCCGTGAGGTTTCCCTCCTGGTCAGGGAGCGGGCAGGGGATCTGGAACTTCTTGTAGATGACCTGGTGTGGGGGAACACAGGGATAGTCAGTGTCCAGCACTACAACTCCCCAGTACTGGCTG
Organism: Bucco capensis; assembly: GCA_013396975.1. Classification (NCBI taxonomy): domain Eukaryota; kingdom Metazoa; phylum Chordata; class Aves; order Piciformes; family Bucconidae; genus Bucco; species Bucco capensis. The sequence continues at coordinate 1,340,174 of VWZO01017862.1, forward strand.
CCCAAGCCAGCAACTGCACCCAGCCGTGGGGTGACCCTGCAGGGACCCCTCTATGGGCACCCTTTGCCCGCGGTGGGCAGCAGGGCAGAGCAGGACAGCAGCACATGGAGGGGCTGCACGCATGGTTACCCCCCCAGCACCCTCTCCCTTCCCCTTTCCCTGGCACTTGGCTCCTTCAGCCAAAAATAACCCAGCAGCTTGACAGCGCTGCCATGGCTTCTCAGCAGCCTGGAGCACCCAGTGTCCCTGCTGTCCCCACAGCACGCAGCCTGGCCACGCGCCGGTGGAGCCATGCACCCCAGCAGAAGGGATGCTTGGCACCCCGAGCCACCAGCACATGCTGACATGTGCTCACCGAGATGAGGAAGAAGCCCATACAGCTGAGGGAGAAGCCACTGGCGTAGCCGAGGTAGCCTGGGGAGGGAGAGGAGTGGCCAGTGGGCATGGGCAGGACCCTCACACTGGCTGAGTGCCTTCTGCTTGCCCACCACTCTCAGATTGGCACCATCACCCCATAGAAGCTCTGGGGTGCTGGACTCCAGTGCTGCAGGCAACATCCCCTTGACTTACCCAGCTGCTTCATGAGGGCCAGGGGCAGGATAATGGTGATGGAAACCAGGATCACCAGGTAGTTCCCATTCATGTACCAGTCCCTGGAAGCAGAGGGTCTGCTCACCACCCGACTCTGCCAGGGCATGGGAGGCACAGATAGCCATCATTGTGGGGCTGTTTGCTGTGCATGGGGACCATGGAGCTGGCAGTCCAGGGACACTAGCATCACCCTTGGCTGGCATCTCTGCTGTGCCAGCATCTCCAGGAACCCTTGAGATGGCACCCCCAGAGACCCCTGAGGTCAGCAACCCTGGAGGCCCTTGAACTGGGGTCCCGCTGTGGTGTACCCTCGAGGGCTAGAGCTCCTGTAGGCAAGCTGAGAACTACTGTTCTCAGTACGTGTATGCCCATAGGCAGCCCAGGGTCCCAGCATCGGCAAGGGGTCTTAACCAGGTCCTCCATGCCCCAGGCTGAGGGAGCTGCCCCTAGCTGCCTACAGGGCAGGACCCATGCTAAGCCTTGGTCAAGCACCCTAGAACAGCCAGGGCTGACTCTGGCTGGAACACCCAGTCTCAGACTGGTGGAGGTCCCAGTGGAACATCTGCCCAGCATCTGCCCAGCTCTCTACCCCCCACCATGCCTCTGAGTGGGGATGGGGGCATGGAGTGGTTTCAACCCATTCCCAGCCAGAACTCCTGTCCCCTACCCCACAGCCACAGGCTCTGCTCAAGGAGGAAAGCTTGATCTCAAGGAGATGTGAGAAGCAGGGATTGGAAGTTCAGTCCAGTTTAATCCCACCCACAGGCTTATTCAGCACTGAGAGTTATCAAAAATAGTAGTGGCTTAAAGGCACTAAATCCCTGCCATGGGATGCACAGCTGGAGCCGAAGCCTCGGCATCAGCTTAGGGAAGGCACACAAGGCAGTGCGAGCAGGAGGCACTCACGTGGTCTTCTCCTCCAGGTTGAGGAAGGTCTGGATGACGAGAGGCACTTCGGATTTGACAATGTACAGGTAGCTGGACATGGCTGTGGAGCAGAGGGAGGTCATGCTGCGCTGGCATGCTCCAGTCCTGTCCCCAAGTCCCAGCCCTGACAGGTCACCCCCCCCAGCCCCATCCTCACCTCCAATGTTCTGCAGCGTAATGGCGATGGCCGCAGCCAGCTTCCCTGGTGTGCCGAAGGCTCGGTAGCCCAGCTGCTCATAGGCACGGATGCCTGAGGAACAGGGAGCGGTGGCTGGGTGAGGGTCGGGAGGAGACCCCCTGGCACAGCCCCACCAGGGACCCAACACTCACCCACAATGCCAGAGGACTTGAGCAGTAGGTGGATGGAGTAGCTGGAGAGAAGGGCCACTGCTGTCAGGAGGAAGCTGCAGGAGGACAGAGCTGTTACCAGCGGGTCACAGCACGGGGCTCAGACACAGCCACAGGACAAACCCCAAGTGGACAGGCTCTGCCTACAGGTCCTGCCAGGATACCCAGCTGCTTGCCTCAGCACTGGCTGGGTGCTCATGGGGTAGATGGATTGCAGGGTGAGGGCACCCCACAGCTGTGGGACTGCCCCAGCCCTGTGGGACCATGCTCCCACACCCAAGAAGAGCCAGCACCCATGGTCTTTGGGCCACGTGGGGAAACCTGGTCTTGTATTAAGGAAGTCAAGCCTTCATCCCTCCATCACCCCAAGCCAGGGACCTTCCTCACCTGCACCCCTGGCCCCCACCATTGTCCATGGAGCAGCCCCCCACACCCAGAACCCCACCCAAGTCCCCACAGGTGCACGGCACTCACAGGAAGAGGATGATGCCAGTGTTGGCCATGGCATAGGCCAGTCCCAGGATGCCACTGCCCATGATAGCATTGCTCAGGTTGAAGACAGACATCCCAAAAGATGTTTTCCCTTCAAACTGTGTGCACAAGACACAACAGGGAGGGGACACACCAGTCACACCATGAACTATCTCTATCCCACCAGTACCACAGTGCCCATGCCAATACTCACGTCGGTGAAGTGCGTCTGCTTCTTCTCAGCACCATGGGGCAGGAACTCTTCCATCTCTGCCGTGCTGGTCTGGTTCTCCTCAAACCTGGCCACCAGAGGGAGGGGTGTAAGGCCAAAGCAGAGCTCTGGCCAGCATGTCCCCCTTGTGTCCAGGTAGCACCAACTGGCAGGGAGCAGCTGAGAAGATCCCCAAAGCCCCTGACACTCCGTATTATCCCAGGGCCCCTACCTGTCACCTGCCAGTGAGGAGACAGCTGAGGCAGTGAGCACAGATGCATGCTTCCCATTGGGCACCAGCTCAACCATCTCGGCCTGGAGGGGCACGTTTGTGGCATCCATGGTGGGGTGATGTCTGGGTTCACTGCAGGCTCTCCTCTGGCTCTGCAAGAGGGGACAAACAGAGATCTGGCTCTGGGCAGGAGCACTGGAAAGGCTGGCCTGGGGACCCACAAGTCCTGCATCCACTGCTTACCACAGCTCCAAGAGCCCCACAAAGGTCCCCAGATGAGACCATCCCCTCACCTGGCCAGCCATCCTGCAGTCCACCCCGTGGGGCCACTCCACTCCCATGCCCATAGCACAGTGCAAGTGCAGCCCTAGAGCTCCGTAGTGATGCCTGCCCACCTCTACTCCCCTGCCTGCAGCTCGCAGCTCCATGCCTCAGTTTCCCCTCACAGAGATAGGCACCGACAGACAAACAAGGGTACTTGAGAGTGCAGCTGGGAACGGGACGAAGAGCTTGGGGACCCCCAGCCACCAGCGTTACATAAAGCCTGCCACACTGCACAGCACGACAGGCTCGCCTGTGTCCTGCCACCCGGGGCCAGTGCTGCCAGGGTGCCAAGGCAGGGGGCTCGGGGGCACGTCAGGGCTGGACAAATGGAGCAGGAAAGAGCGCGGGGCTGGGAGACAGCTCCTTGGCAGGGGAAGGCAACCGGGCTGCCGAGCGCGGGACGCCCTGGCACACCACACAAAGCTGCCTCTGTGCAAGCCATGGCCCTCCCCAACCCGCTGGGAAACAGCACAGGGTGGCTTTTCTGGGGCAGGATGGCAGCCAGGGCAGGGTCCCCTGCCACCCCCTGCACCCTGAGGGGTTGGGGTCCTGTCCAGGAGCCAGGGGAGCTCACACTGGGGCCATACCCAGCCAATGGATTATGCCACCTGGCCTAGGGCAAGAGCTGGCCAGGATGTGGCATGGTCCCAGTCTCAGGAGGACACTGCTGCCCCATCACCCCAGTGCCTGAGGTCCCTGCAGGGCAAGCAGAGGACATGCTCATCTTTGTGCTCCCAGGGGATTGTTGGCCCTGGGGACCACGCAAGCCTCACCATGGCACTGCTGGGGCAGGGAGACACTGGGGACAACAGCCACCTTGGCACAAAGAGCAAAGAGGATGCGGCAGAGCGTGGGCGCCAGCATCTCCAGGCTCCTGAGCTGCTGCCCTGCATGTCCCTGCCTGCCCGGTCCACTGAGGAGACCTGGAAGGGTCAACTCAGGCCATGGCGTGGCTACCGGTAATGCCTTAAGGCTGACCCAGTGTGGGGGGCACATGGCTGGGCCACCCTCCCTGCAGCACCCAGTATGGTGGGGAAACTGAGGCAGGGTGTAGGGTGACAGGGACCAGGGCAGCAAGGACCAGCATAGGGAGGCTCAGCCATGCGGGGAAGAGAGGGAAGCACAGGGCAGGCGCTAGGCGATGATTTATCCCCTTTGCTAGGCCTCCACTTGGGCCAGATCCAGGCACGAACAAGGCTGCCAGCACGTCCAAACACGGCCGTTAACTCTGCGCTTTCCCGCCACTGCGGGTGGGCATCACCAAACCCGCTGCTCCTGGTGCCGAGCTTGAGGGTGGCCGCCAGACCCCCAGTGCTCCATCACCTCCCCAAAGCCCCCCAGCACCACCAGGCTGTCCACAGGCAGGGCTCTGCTGCATCCCACCGGCATGGGCAGAGCTGCCCCGCTCCCCCTGCCTGCTCTCCCGCGGGCGCCGGGGAGGCTGGGCACTCTCCTCTGCAGCCGCTTTCTTCTCCCAGGTTATAATTACACCTCACCGGGCGGCTCAGGAAATACCAGCTTCTTCCCCCAAACGCCTCTCGGAATAGCAAGCGGCACAGACGGGTTCATTTCGCATGCACCAAGCTTAGCATCGCCACCTCAGACGCTTCCTCCTGCCGGGCAGTGCTGGCACAGCCCTGGGACCGCTCGACACCGCCTCCCTGGCTGGCCCCGGCCTTTGCCCCTCGGCCAGGGTCTGCCGGCAGTGATGGATGGGGATGGTGGGGAGATGAAAGGGGAGGGAATGGGAGATGCTTCGATCGGGCAGAGCGTGCCCAGCCTGTCGCTGTTTGCCTTGTGATAAGGCTGGGCAGAACAGCAAATACACAGAGCAGCGGATAGCCCAGGGGGGGTGGGAGGTGGGGGTCCTCCCAGGGCTCGGGGCAGTGGGTTCACCCCTGTCCCAGTGTGCCCACCTCAGTTGAGGACCCTCCACAATGGGTAATGCATCTGGCTGGAAATTGCTTCCCCTGGCATGCTGGCCCAGAGAGACCCAGTCCACTGTGGGACTGCCATGGTGCTGCATGGATGGGATGCTGTTGTCCTTGATGTCATATTGGGCAGCCCATGTGCCACCAGGCATCACACCTCTCCAGCCCACTAGCCCTAGCACCCACTTGAGCGCTCTGATGGCATGGGCATGGCCACATGCATGGGCACAGAACCCCTCACTGTGGCACCCAGGGCCATGTCCCTCGGGGTGCTGAGCCAGCTGTACTGATTTCTCAGCATGCTCCTCTGTTGCCTGCTGGCTCTGGGTGACAGCCCCACTGCACCAAGACATCCCACTTCTCCCTACCCAGCCTCAATTCTCCAAGGAGCTGCTCCTTCTGTCCCACTGCTCAGTGACACCAGGGCCATCACCCACCCCACCAACCCTCTGGTATGACCAGGCAGTCCAAGCTGGGCCTCAGTGCTGTCTTACAGCCCCCCCGCAGGGAACGCAGAGCCGTATGCATGGGGCTGCACGTACCCTCCCCTCCAGCCACGTCTGCGCCTGAAGGAAGGCTACGTTTGGTCTCACACGCTGCATTCCGGCCAGCACAGATGCTTGGCCTCCCTCGCTGGGACTGGGACATGTGTGGGGCAGCAGGGCTCCCAATTCCCTTCCCTGCCTGGGCAGGCAGCAGGCAGCCCTGAGCTTGTCCCAGAGCCCTGGCAGCCTTCACCAGGGTGTCAAGGGACCACAGCAAGAAATTCAGTCCTAGAAGGGGCTGCATTCTGCTGCACCCCTCTGCCCAACACCTCGCTTCCACACAGACTTTATTTAAAAGATGGAAAATCTAAGCTGGGAGCAAGGTATAGCCAGGAGCTCTGTGGTCAAGGCAAGGGAGCTCTACTGGTAATGCTAGAGGAATGTGTCAGATGGGATTCCATCACACCCGTCAGCATGGTGAGGAGGATCAGTATCCCCCTGTGAAAGCCTGGCTCTTGCACTACACCGGTTGCCCCACTCAAACCTTGACACAGCACAGTCCCCACCGGAGCATGTCATGCCAGTGGGAGCACAGCACACACAGGACCAGTAGCTGCTGCCTGCCAGCCCTGCCTGCGGCACGCAGTGCTGGCCCAGGGTGCAATGATCCACAGAGTCCCCACAGCATATGACATCTGGTCCATGGGCACCCACCCACTGGTCCCACCTGGGTCTCCCTGCAGCAGGTGGGTGCTCCTCCAGGCTGGGGACTGCTGCAGGGCAGAGACCCCCTCCTCCTCATCTCCTTTCCTTCTGCAGATGAATCATGGCTAATCCACCCCATCTGGGGCGATGGGACTATTCCGGGTTGGTAATCCGGATTTAGCACCAAGCCTGCCGCAGATGCTGGCCTGCGTGCTCACAGCCAGGTATCTCGCTGCCACTAGTGTGTGTGCCAGGGTGCTGGCAGAAAGCACCCCCTCTCCCTCCCCCCACCATGCCTGCCTGCCTAGGTAGCTGTTCGGGTTTCAACAGAGCTGGGCACACAGAGGTCTCATGTTCCCTGGGGCTGCACTGGCGATAGAACCCTCCCAGAGAGAAAGGCAGCATGGGCAAGGATACCAGGCAGGGATACCAGCCATGTCCCACCACTGCCATCAGTCCCCAGCCCTGAGGATATCCCTAGCACTGTTCCTAACCACAGTGTCACCCTCCAAACTGGGGTCCCTGGTCAGTGCCCAGGACCACCATAAGCACAGGGGTGTACAGGCTCATAAGAGAGCTGGGGCAACAACCAGAACCTCAGGAGTCTCTTGGCATCCTCCCCAGGGAGGCTAGCCCCAGTAGGGCAGGAACAGGCAGGGGGGACCCCCTCACACCTCCCCTTGTCCCTCCACAGAGAACCCCCTCCCCAGGGTGGCCCTGGGAGCCTGGGTGCTGGGAGCAGAGCCAGCCCTTCCTCCCAAGCACATGCAGATGTGGCTTTCCCCCTGACCTGCCAACCTAAAATTAGCATCCCCAAACCTGTTTTTAAACCTATGGCATTCAGTGTTTCTCCCTCCCAGCCAAGCCAAGGCAGAGGCACCATCTCACCACCCCTGGGGGCAACAGGCACTCAAGAAGGGCAAATCCAGCTGCCCAGCAGCATGGCCAGACACCACACCTTTGGGGTGGAGGGCTCTGGGATGCAACCTCATTCACATAGGGACACTGGCATTTGTGGGGAGAGATGATCTGAGACAACCTGCCCAGTGCACAGCTAGAGAGCCCCTATGAGTAGCCCCACTGTAGACCCCCTCTAAATAGACCTGATGGAGATCCTCATGAGATAGCCCTGCCAGACACCCACACCAGTCAGCCCTACTCACAGTCCCAGCATGAGCTGGGCAGCGTGGTCACTACTCTTAGGCTCACCTAGCCCCAGAGTGACCTGAGGTTTCACAGTATCACAGTATGTTAGGGATTGGAAGGGACCTAGAAAGATCATCAAGTCCAACCCCCCTGCCAGAGCAGGTTTCAGCCCAAACATCACACCATGCCTCAGCTGATGCTCCTCATGCTCCAGCCAGGGCAGAACTCACAGTGGCAAGAGGGAGCAAGCAGCTCTTGAAGCCACTAGTAGGGCTCAAGTGGCACTGACACCTGCCCTGGCAGCTTCAGGCTCTCCTGCCACACCATGTAGGGAGTGGTGTCCACCCAGGGTTTTCTCTCAAAGAGCACAAGTGGCACCCTTGTCCTCAGGGACAGCTCTGCCCAAGCCCAGGACATGCCCACAGGCAGAGCATGCCAGTGGCTGGGATGGGTTGTGGTTACTACCCCCAGCACTGTCCTGCAGCAGTGGATGTGCTAGGGTCTGGGACACACGAGGGAGGGGAAAGGAACTGCAGGGAAGGGACTGACAGAATCAAACATCATGGGGAGGGGGCATGGGGAGGGCTTTCTAGTGCTGGAGCTATTGTGGTGCTCAGCTATAGCAATCCTCAATCAGTCACGTGCCTCAGGAAAGGGCTATGGCAGAGAGTGAGGGGCTACAGGACAACTACCAGCCACCACCATCATGGCATGTCCTCCCACATCCAAGCACTGGTACTGAGGTGAGTTGGGAAGAGTGGTGGGGAAACTGAGGCACGGGTCTGGACACCAGACAGTGGTAGGGGAACCATGCCCAGCACCAGGACAGCCTGGGCTGCCGCTAACAGCCTGGCATGGAAGAAAGGTGTTGGAGCCTGTGCAGGACGAGGCCAGGCAGCAGAGGCAGCTGGCAGCATAGGGATGGGGACAGGGATGGGAACAGAGTGAGTGTAGTGNAAACAGCCCAACCCCCGTGGGACCATCACTGTCCCCAGCCCTGCCACTCTCACCATCAGGCCATCCCATCAGCCTGATGCCTGCTCCCCATCCCAGAGACAGCAGGACCATGCTGACTGTCCCCCCACCAGCACGGGGGACCTAGCCAACCCCAGACCTGTGTTAGCTGCTGGGGAGCCACATAGCAAATGAGACTCATGTGGTGAGGTGGACTGGGGGCATGGGGGGCCCATCGTGTCCCCAACTCGCCTCTGTTTTCTCAAGGGCTGCATTTCCAAAGGAACCCGTGGGATCCCGCTCCTTCCCCCCCATCCCCACATGCCAAGGAAAATAGGCTCTGCCGGTGCCTGTTTGTTTGCCGTGGCTGTGGCCCCGGCCTGTGATTACAGCTGCAGCACAGCCGGGTGCTGCGGGGCCCTTTTGCTTTGGCCAGGCTCCCCTGCGGTGCCCACACCCGCCACGCCACCCTTGGGTGGGCCAGGGTTCTCCCACTGCTCCCCCCAGCATCCCTCGGCACCAGAGTCAGGGCACTCTGGCATTCAGTCCATAGGGGACAGGGCAGTGTCACAGGGCATAGAGGGCTTTCTCTGGGGTACCCCCATGAAGCTAGGGGGTAAACGCATGCCTAGTGGCCAGCAGCAGGGACCGGGCAGGTCTAACGGCTCAGCTTGGGCCTAATCCAAATGTCAGTGGAAAATTCCCTGTCTCCTCCGCGGCAGCTCGGCACAGCTATGCCCTCCACTGCCAGCTGGGGCTCAGCCCCATGCCGGTGCTCTGCCTCCTCTCCATCCTATGTTCTGAGGACTTGCCAGGTGCCCCAGCTTGCCTGTGCCACTGCAGAGCCAGCCACTGGCACGGGGAGTCTGAGGCCAGCAACTGTCTGCCATGCCTCAGTTTTCCTGTCGGGAAGATTTCTTTCTGGCTGGAAGTTTGTGAGCAGCCCCAGCAGAGCAGGCCATCGTGCCGGCTGGCATGGGACAAGCATGGACGGCAGGAACGTAATGTCCCGCCTGCCTTTCCACGCGGCCGTCCTGGTCAGCCAGGCTCTATAAATACCCCTGCCTGGGGAAGCATTGCACGCACAGCCCAGCCAAGCTCCAGCAGCGCCTGGCATCACTCTCCCTGTCCGTGCCCCTTCCACACACCACTCCTCACCCTGACACCCTGACACCCAATCCCAGCTGCCACCGCTTCCAGCCTTAAGAAACATATGTTATTCCCACAGCCGATTAAAAAATAGAGCAGAAAAAAGGGAAAGAAAAAGGGGTTTGGGGGTGAGAATTGTTACTATTATCAGCAGAGCAGGTGGGAATGCCAAACCAACAGCTTTGCCTGGGCAGGGCTCTGTCTTCCCCCTGCCCTCGCAGGATTTACCCACCCGTAGGAGGGTTTCTGAAGCCGGAGAGGGAAGTGGCAGGAGAAAAGCAAAGCAAATAGCCTCGGAGCGCTGCCACCTGTCAGCGTTGCCGGAACCCCGGAGCCTTCCCCCGGTGTTGCGGGGGCTGGTGGGATTTGTCCGGCGCCGAAAGGAGGAGAAGGGGAGCAGGGGATTGCGGGGAGCGCCGGGCTGCAGGGGGAGAGCGGGGCCACTCGGGGGGCGAAGGAAAATGGGTCGGGGGAGCGGTTAGAATGGGGTGCCGGGGGGACTAAGGGGAGGCGAGGAGCGCAAGCCCCGTGGCAGCCTGCAGTCACGGAGTTTGCCGAGGGACAAGGCAAAAAGCGCGGGGATGCGTGTGACTGAGGAGACTGGGAGGGGAGAAACTTACCTGCCTCCCTCTCTGGCGATGCCTCTGCTGCGGGCTGGGGAGAGCAACCCCCGGTGGCCGGTGCCGCGGATTAGAGACTATTCTACGCTCGTAATCCCGGCGGAGCCGAAGATTAAACCGGAGCCGGGCCCGCCCCCAGCGTGGCGGCTCCCAATCTCCGCGCCGCCGGGCAGCGTCAGGGGGGGAGCGCCGGGGCGGGACCAGCCGCGGCGGGAGAGCGCACTCGGCCCCGGTCCCGCCCCGCCCACCGCCTCACGGGCTATCAACTGGTTGTCCAGGCACACACAGAACCACAGAATGTTAGAGGTTGGAAGGGACCTCTGAAGACCATCTAGTCCAACCCCCCTGCAAGAGCAGGACAACCTAGAGCAGGTTGCACAGGATGGTATCCAAATGGGTTTTGAGTATCTCCAGAGATGGAGACTAAACCACCTCCCTGGGCAGCCTGGTCCAGTGCTCCACCACCCTCAAAGTAAAAAATTTCCCTCTTAAGATGGAACTTCCTGTGTGCTAGTTGTTTTTTTTTTCCATTACCTCTGGTCTTGTCACTGGGTACCACAGAAATAAGACCTGTACTCCTGATACCCACCCTTTAAGTATAAGTATTGATAAGATCCCCCCGCTCAGTCTTCTCTTCTCTAGGCTCAACAGACCCAGCTCTCTCAGCCTTTCCACATAAGAGAGGTGTTCAAGTCCCCTAATCATTTTTGAAGCATTGGTGCCTCACAGAGCATGGCCACCCCCTGGGCATCACCCATCAACAATGTGCCCTACTGTGCCAAATGTGCCATAGCCACCTACTAGGCATCAGTACCTAACTGAGCACCCCCACCCTACTGACATGGTCATCCAAACAAGTATCACCAACCCACCTGGCCTTGCCACCCCACTGGGTATCAACATCCCATGGGACATCGTTCCCTAGAGCACCCAGGGGGTGCTGCCAGAGGCCAGCAGCTGACACTTAAAGCAACAGGATTGTCACACCTGCTCTAGTCTAACCTGAAGGGCTAAATACAGCACACCTTGAGTGCAGGAGCTGGTGTTGTTTCTCCTCTCTTAGGGAGGGGCAGAATCACCCAATTGCCAAGGAAGGTCTTCCCCAGCATCTTCCTGCAGCCAAATTCGCTCCTCAGCCTGGGAAATTCAAGCCACCCCCAAGTTAAAACAGCCCAGCTATCTGCCCTGCTTGGGGGTGCCCACTACACCCACAGTGACCGCTCTGGGCAGCTCCCAGCACTGTGAGCAAACAATCCAGGTGAGTCTACCCCAACATGACCCAGATGCCTTCTTTTGTCTCCGTCAAACTTCCCCGCGTGAGCTGGAACACCTCTTTTTTTTTCACGGAGACACAATTCTGAGGTCTACCCCATGGAAGTGCCCCAAAGAGGAAATTTCTTCTCCTCAGAGCTTCTCTCGTGCTGCAGGGAGAGCCAGGAGCTCCTGACCAGACACAAGCGATGTCCTTGCAGGTTCTCTGTCCCATCCCCAAACCCCCTCCAGCTCCTCTGCCCTGCCTGGCTTTTGCTTCAGAGGAAATCCTTTAGGGTCCATGCTTCAGCGAGCCTGGGGTTCAATACACCCACCACCTTCCTGGGCAGACCACTGAGCCCTGCACAGCCGCTGCATGTCGGCAGGACAGCTCTGCACGTTGCTGGGAGGCTTTATTTGTGTTACGCATATCTTTCATAAATCCTTGTGAAGCTTCGGGCAGCCTGTGGTGGGAAAGACTCTGCCAGGCGGCAGCGAGTGTCACCGTGGGGCTGGGAGAAAGAAAACCTCCCCTGGCCGTGTTGGCAGCAGCGGCACCCACTCGCCTGGCTTTCGGTGGCGGGACGTTAAATATTCAGCCCTCGCGCTCCTGACAATCCTGCAGCTCCTGTTACCACTGCTCTCCTTCAGCCAGAGACATCCATTAACTGATTTCTAATAACAGCAGCATGCGTAAGTGCTGAACCAGCGCTGACTGGCACGCTGGGGGGGGACTGGAGGCAGCCAGGTTTGGCAGGGTGGTGAGGGGGAGTCTGGGCACCCGGAGCCATTGGCATGGTTGGGCTCAAGGCATCTGCTTAACCCTTCCTCTGCCCCAGCGAAGGCGGGCACTGGCCACGTGGCACCAGTGTGGAGAAATCTCAGGGACGGGTGGCAACACGCCTCGCCGTGAGTTGTAAAAGGCAGCCGAGAGCTGCTGCCCTGTAAGCAAACATGGTGCAGGCAGCTGGGGATGGAGACAGGGACGGGCAGTGTGGCCCAGTGGTGCAGTGTGCAGCATCCACTATTGGAGTGGGCATGTTGGGGGCTGGAGTGTGGGCAAAAACTCAGAGCCCATCTGCAAGTTCTCAGCCTCCAAACATAGCCCTTCCCTTCTCCTTTTGGAACAAATGAAGCTATGCCCACTTTTCATCATGCCCTCTCTTATCCAGTGTGTGACATCCCTCTCCATCTTTTCCTCATTTTCAGCTGGGCAGAGGAAATGTCCATATCATCCCACTGTGCCCAGCTGAAGCTCTGCATAAAATGAAAGCAGTGAGAAGGAGAGGAGGAATAGGGAGTGAAGACATTCCCAAACTTCCTAGGGCCTGCCCTATAAGGCACATGCATCCCACAGCTGGCCAAGCAGCAGGGAGTCAGCATGGGACTGGTCCTCTCACTGTGGCCAGGGACTGCCTGGAGGAGGGGTGACCCTCTCTCAGCATGCCAAGCCACCCAGCTGATGGAGCTTTCCTGGCACAGCCTGGGGCAGTTTCGCTGCCAGCTCTGGGGGTTTCAGTCCTGTACCCAGGCTCCAACCAGTTGCAAAACTGCAGCCATGCAGCTTTCTTTGGCCAGTTGGAAAGTTTTATGCTGGATTCCAGGATGTGAGGAGCTTTTCAGGGAGCACAGCATGATGTGTCCTGCCAGCAGCATCCTGCTTTGTGGGTGCAGTAAGCTGAGCACCATGCCAGCTGTGCCATGTTGCAGCCCTCACCTGCAGCCCACTGCTGTACTGTTTGCCTTCTCACCAAACCCCCAGCCCAAAGCTGCCTATTTTTTATCTTTCAGCCACACTCAGAGATTGAGTAGGTTAATGCAAGCCCATAAAACCCCTCCGCCTCAAGAGCATCCTGGGATGGACAAGACTGGCCAGGACCCAGCTGTGAAGGAATAGGTGCCATGTGTAGACAGGGCATGCTCCACTTGTCACTCTTGGTTTCCTCATTCAGTCATTGTGCCTGCTGCCTGCCACTGCCTGCTGTTTCCAAGGCCAAGATGGGAGATGGCAGGAAGATCTGGTGACAATAATGGTTAGATCTGCAGCCCAAGCTCCTCTCCACTACTGCTGCGGCCTCTCAAGCAGAGAACCTCCTGGCACTGCTCCTTACCAGGAATAAGCCAACAGATGCCTCTGTTCCCCAGCACCAGCCATGCCACAGGCATGGTCCAACACTGCTGAGCAGCTCTGGAAACCCCCACTGCCCTCCCCAACCCCATTGCGAACGCTACGCTAGCAGAGCAGGGCACACCAGGGAGCAAACGAAAGGAGCTGGGAAAGCTGGTGGCAAGACAGGGATGCCTGCTGCCAGTGCAGCAGACTGGGAGGACCCTGAAATGACACCTGGCCGAGGCTGTGCCCAGGGCAGGACCGTTCCTCCCCACAGCCACCCTCTCCACAGTAATCCCCCCTGTGCCAGCAGCACAGCACCCAGGCCCAGAGCTGGCAGGGGCAGATCATGGCCCTCGCCCTTGACCATGACTCCCTTACAGCACACACTGTCATGTGGCAGGGCACAACAACAACAAGGACTAATTGGTTAATGTGATTTCAAAACATGATTTGCAATTATAACTCACCAGAGAGCATTCAATGATCCCGCACATCGGGAGAGTGGGTTTTTCTCCTTCGTTTGTTCCTGGAACCTCAAAACCAATTAACTTTACAGAAGCCAGAAGCAAAGCGCTGCTCACCAGACCTGAAGGGTGGGTTATCTCTGCTCTCAATCGCTTCCATGCCAAGCACAGCACTGGGAACTAAGGACGAGCCCTGGGGTAACCCTGCCACTTCTCCCTGAAGCACTGTGGGGTTTTGAGGGGGGTCCTGAGGACACTCCCATCAAGATGCTTGTCCCACACAGGACCAGCTTCATGCCCAAGCGGCTTCCAGCCATCCAGTGCTACAGCTGCTTGGAAGCACTTGAGGGCAGGAGGATGCCCTGAGTCCTTGCAGATGGGGACAAATGGTTCTCTTGGCAGAAGGGAACGATACCCTCTGTCACCTCTGGATGTGCCAGCAGCAGCCTGTTCATCTCTGCTACCCAGGCAGGGCAGCTGTGTCCCCGTTGTCACTGCTGGCAGCACCCACAGCCCCACTGGGGCCAGGGGCTTTGCTCCTGTAGGCTTGGCATCCTGCAGCAAGGGCTTAAATGCCTTTAAGGTAATTAAGCAAGGACTTAGCAAGGACTTTAATGCTTTTAAATGCAACTTAAATGGCTTTAAAGCCAAACAAGCCCAACTGGTCATGATGTTCTCAAAATGTCCAGCACCCAGTGCCCTGCTCTGGGCCAGCTCCTCTGACTCTTGACCCATTTCCCCAGTTGCTGTGGTCCATTGCTCCCCATGTTCCACTGGAAAGCTGGACATAAGTCTAGCAGCATTTTCTCTGAAGCAGGCAAAGAGATGCTGGGTACTAGCTGTGGAGGAATATTCTGGCAGTTATGCCTTGGGACAGTGTCAGGGCTCTGTTCTGCTGGGGGATCCTTGCAGCAGGACCTGGAGGACCTGCCAGCTGCAAGAGGTACTTCAGCGTGCATAAGGCTTGAGGGTCTCCAGGCCATGAGCTGTCCTCCATCATCTCCCTGAGCCCTGGGGTCTTTCATCCCATGTGGAGCTCAGGATCCTATGCTGCAGCCTCCCTGGATCTCCAGAGACAGGGAAGCAGCAAGGACAGTTCCCAGAGTGTCCGAGGAGGCGTGGAACAATGCTGGCAGCACAGGACAGCCAGGCTGAGCTGCCCTACACACCAAAAACCTGCCTGGGGTAGTTGCATGACCAGACACCCAGCCAACATGCCTCTGGAATGCTAGGTCCAGGGCCAAGAGACAAGACGAGCCAGGCCATTCATGTTTAGCAGGGCAGGAGCAGGACCCCAGCATGGGGTGGCATAAGGAAATGTAGGGCAGTGCTGGGCGTCTGCAGTGCCCAGGAAGTCTCCTGTTCAGACCTGAGCTTCCAGCAAGCTGTCACAAGCATGGAGCTGGCTGGGGGAGCCCCAGAGTGGGGGAAGGCACACTGCCCAGGGCCTCAGTTTCAGGCAGGCAGATGGCTGGGGAGCTGGGGACCAGGGAGCAGAGGAGCACTGGGACACCTTTCAGCCCACATGACTGTAACATCCTTGTTTAAAGATATAAATAACAGGCCAAAAAAGCCACAGCCATGTCCCTCCTCTCCACATGGGCAACAGTCGGTCCAGAGCTGACTGAGGAGCAGATATGGCTCATGTAGCCCCAGCAAAGCCACGATCTGCTCTGGCTCCCCAGCCGTGCTGGGCCCCCACCCTCACTGGGGTGACTGGCAGTCTAGGGGCCACCCGGTGACACAGTGTCCTGCTAGGTGTGACCTCACTACGAGGAGGAGATAGGATAAAGGCCTTTTCATGGCCTGCCAAGAGAAAGGATTCAGTGGGAAAAGTACAAAAGGACATGCTGGTGCTCAGGACTGAGGCTGCCATCTCCCCCAGCACTGGGGTCCCTGCACTCCTGCAGCAGTTGGATGCTGGGGATGGCTGGGGACTACTGGGTGCCAGAGTCCCAGTGGGCTCTTCTGGGTCCCTGCAAGCATCACCCAGCCTTTCACTTGGGTGGGCTGACTGTGATGCCGTTTCAGGCTGGGCAGCACTGGCACAGAGGCTCCCTCTATGGTTGGGAAAGCCCTGGGGCGGCTGCCCCTCTCCCTCCCCTCCACGCTGGCTGACAATTGGCTGCCTGGGGGACGCCGGCCTTGATCCGCATCGCTGGCCGTCCCCACGGCTGAGCAAACAGGGAGGAAAACAGTCCTAGCCATCCTCCGTCACCACCAGCACGTGGCCAGGCACATGGCATGCCCCAGTACTCCCATTCCCAGGACCCTCACCACCAAGCAGAACCATGCTTAGTACTGCCAGGGGCATGGTTAACAATACTCATCCACTTGCCTCACAGCCAGGAAAGTGCCTGAGGGCAAGTGGGGACTGCGGTAGGAGCTGTGAGGGGTGAGCAGAAGCCAGGGTAAGGGCCCACCATTCTGGCAGAGGGGCTGTGCCAGGGCAGCCCGTGTGACAGGGAAAGTGTTAGGGCACAGCTGGGGTGGCCCCGTGACTGCTAGCCCTGGGTACAGGGCAGTCCCTCCTTGCCCAGTCCAGGGGTCGGCTCGCCCAGTTCAGCGCTGTTTGCCATGGGGCTGGGCCAGTCCCACGGGCTGTGGGCCAGCTGGGACCAGCCGGTTGGGGGCAGGCAGCCAGCATGCGCCAAGGGCACGTGCCCCAGCCCTGCCCAGCCGCCCCACGTGCTCTCCACACAGCCCAATTCCCTGAAACCCTTTCCCGTTGGCAAAGCAGAGCGCTTCATGGAAATCCCTTAGCCCCGTGTCCTTCCCAGAGCTACCCCACTGGAGGGGCACACTACTCCCTTTGGAGGATGGGGAGACGTGGGAGGCCAGCTCCAGCCCCATTTCACCCTGGTATATCCCACACCACGTAATGCTCCCTGCGGCACCTCCATTGCACCTCTAGGACCCCTATCCTGCCTGCAGGCAGCATGTCCCACCCGTCACCAACATCTGGCTCGGCTAGATAGCCAGGATGGGCATGAAGGATGCCACAAGCAGCAGTGATGCTCATAGCTGCACCGTGGCCAGGCTGGGGACAGCGGAAACGGACTTCAAGCCGTCCTCCTGCTACCGCAGCTCCGGCTTGTCCTCGGGGAGGACGGGGTGCGGGTGCCTGGGCACAGGCAGCTGCTCCAGCTCCGGCAGCTCTACCGAGAGCACTATCCGCTCTCCGTCCTGCCGCCGGCAAGGTGAGCGCAGTGCCACGGCCGCAGCCGGCCAGCCACTCCCGGTTCCCGCCGGCTAGGCATGGCGCTGGTGACGCCGGCACACCGCCCACGCGGGGATGTGCCGTCCCGTGACGGCGCGGGCACAGGGAGTCGGAGTCTGCCTCTGCCCCTGCCCCGCTGCCAGACCGGAGCACGGCCGGGCCTGCGGGGCCACCTGCGCCGCGGCTGGCGATGGCACTGCCCCGCCACCGCGGTCACGCGAGGAGCTGCGCATGAACCCCTGCACGAAACCAGCCACGCCAGCCCCACAGCACTCCGGAACTGCCCCAAATCCGCCTCGGGCCCCGCCCAACCCACACCGGTCCCGCCCCGGCTCATCCCAGGACCGGCCGGCCGCGCGGGCCCCGACCGCCATCTGACGGCAGCTGGGAGCATACCCGGGCCTCGGTCTGAGCCCTGCCTGCACACAGCCTGGGTCCTGCTTGCACCCTGCCTGCACGCTACCTGCACCCAATTTGCACCCAGCTTGCACCCTGCCTGGCCCCACTGGGGCTCCCCCGGCACCCACCACCTTATTGTGCTCATGTAACCCCAGGTCCATGTACACCCCAGGCCCTCTCTCCCCACTCTTCTTGCCCCACCATGGGGCAGCCCTGGCTCATCTCAGCTTCTCCCACAGGAAGGGGTGGCTATTCCACCTGGTGCCTCCCCAGTGGGTGTCACCTACACTCCAGGGTCCCCAGCCAACCGAAATCTACCTGTGAAGCTCAACACTGCACAGTATACCATGGCTTCATACAGCACCACGTGGCACAGCATGGCATGGTGAGCTGTGCATCCACATCTGGTCAGCTCCCAGACACCATGACCTGCAGCCCAGCTCTGCAGTGGCACTGCTGTCCCAGTTCCTGGTCCCCCCAGCTTCTCTTCTGCATGAAGCACAGCTCCCTGGGAGTTGGCTGGGGCCCAGCATAGGTCCCCAGTGCAGGCAGTGCTGGAAGAGCCTCTGGCTGCCCACTCCCACCCCACACCAGCTGCCAGCCAGGCTGAGTTTGCCTATCTGCACTGCCTCTGGGGCAACTGTGCCAGCACCTGGCCACTGACACTGCAGGAAAAAACATTTTCTTGCCTTAAGATGGAATTTTCTATTTATTTTCTTTATCGTTGCCTCCCATGTGGTGGGCACCTCAGAGAACAGCCTGGCTCCCCTGCCTTCATGCCCTGCAGGTGGGCAGCTAGGCTGAGTCCCAGCCTTTTGGAGGCTTGGCCAGGCGTGGGTGGCGGGTCAGCCTCCCTGCTCCAGGGGGCAGGCTTATTCCCGGTCCCAGCCCTGCACGCTGCCCACTCTGCTCCTCCCAGCAAGCGCTGAAGGCAGCCCAGCATGACCAGCCGCAAGACAGGCTTTTCTTCTCCTTTCTGCCCCAGTTGCGTGGCTCCTACCAGGTAGAGCTGCCGCATCCCCAGCTCCCAGCATACAAATGGGTGAGAGGAGCCAAGCGGCTCGAACCGCCCTGGCCTGGCTGATTGCTCGTTATACATTTACCCCGTGTTAATGAGCTGGCAAGGGCAGCTCCTTGCCTTCAGACCACAGGGATGCTTTGCAGGAAATCATCTGGCCCCCCCAGCCCAGTGGGGCAGGGTTCTGGGGGCCCCGTGGGGTAAGTCCCCCGGGCATGTGGACCACAGCAGCAGCCATGTCCCCGTCATCCTCCTCCAGCCTCACTGGGCCAGGCTTTGCAGAAGCAGATGAAGTGGGGGGGCAGGGACAAGTGCCTTTGCCCTTGCACCCCTCCAGGCAGGGAAAGGACTAAGTGGGCAGGGATTGGTCCCTAGGGACATCGGGATGCTCTGCAGCTGCAGTCAGAGATCCTCCGCTCTCCCCCAACTCTCCTGCCTTCCCAGTGCAGGCAGAGGTGGTGGTGGCACCGTGGGAAGCCCCACGGTCCTGAAAGGCAGTCCCCGAGTGACCAGCCGGGTCGCTGGGTGCGCAGGGAGAACATGGAACACAGTTGCCTTTTGTTGGTGCTGGCCCCGGGAGCGGGGACCAGGGCTTTGCGTCCCCTCCCTCCGCCCCCGCCACTGGTGGGACTCGCGCCCGGCACCAGGGATTTGGGGTTTAAAGAGCAGGCAGCAGCCACAGCCCCAGCTCACCCGCCAGGCGAGGAGGCAGGCAAGCTCCAGCAGAGCCCACGCAAAGTAGCAGGTGAGATAGCAGCTGCAGGACACCGGGCTGTCCCGTCGAGCAGGACTGCGGGGTGGGGTGGCTGAGGCAGTGGTATTCCTCAGGGGGAGTACCAGGTCCCTGTCTCCTCTCCTCAGTGGGTGCTGGGTGCCAGCAGGTTCAGACATGGTCCTGGGAGGGAATTGCAAGCATTGCCAAACATGTACCTTTTCCTTGTTCCTGTCACCCCGTGAGGATCTAAGCAGGGAACCCTAATCTCTGTCTTGGTGGGAGTGGCCAGGGTGAGCACTGCTGTGTCGGGGGCGGGGGGGGGATTCCCAAGCAATGACCCTTCCCCTGGCATGGTTTAGGAAAAGAGGGGTTCACTTGGTGCCCTCTCACTTGTGACTTCTATACCGTGCTCACTGGCTCAGCCTTGGGCAGGGCTTGCCCTGGCAACCTGGGCAAGCTCGGAGCCATTCAGGGAAGAGCGGAGCTCAAGGCTGGGCACAGGGCTGGGCAGGAGCAGGAGCTGGGCCAGCAGACAAGGCCCTATTGTGCCGCACTGGGGCTGCTGGCTTGGCCATCAATAGCCTCATTATTCTCAGTGGCGGCCCCCCAGCCTTCCCAGCCACCATGGCTCTGCGGGAGCACCATGGGAGGTGATCTAAAGTGGCTGTTGTGTTGAGGGCCAGGGTGACAGGAGGAAGATGAGCAGGGCAGGGTGCTGAGACCCCTCTGCCACAGCCTGGCTGGGTGCTGTGGTGATGGGATGCGGTGCTCCCTGGTGCCACTAGCTTTGAGGGCAACATGTCCAGGATGGGGAGCAGAAAGGCTTGAGGGGCACCCCTTTCCCTCCTCCCCTGCCCTTGCCATTCCATCAGGCATTGCACATGCCCAAGGTGGCCATGGCTCAGCTGCACTGGTGCCACTGACCTAGGGCAGGGACGAGTGAGTGGGCAGTGAGGGGCTGACATCAGCCTCGGTTATGGAGGCAGCTGGGCCAGCCGGAGCAGATGAATGATCCCACGTGCTTCTCAGAGAGACACACCCCGGCTAGAATTACCAATCCCATGGCAGGGACACCAGCCTATTTTTAAAGCCCAGAGGGGCAGTATGCCATCAGTTGGTGCGGTGCAAGGCAGGGCCAGAGGGGCTGGGGCAGGGCAACAGGCGGAGGAGTTGAGCCAGCATCTCTCCTGCCCTCCTGCAGGGATGGGGAGAGGGCCAGCCTGGTTATGTGTCATGTCCCACATACCACAGCTCTGATGAGATTCCTGGCCCCACTGTGATGGTTTTGAGGAGCTTCAAACTCAGCAGTTTTCAGTGCCTCTGCCTGTCCCAGAGCCTGGCTGCTGGTGGCCACAAAGCTGAGGGTGGATGGTCACTCCAGAGCAGCAGGAAGGGATCCCAGAAGCCCAGAAACCCTCTCTTTCCCAAAAAGCCATTGGGTTGCACCAGAAGGATGTATGCTTCCTTCTTCATCGCTGCCCCAAATGTTCACCACACACCCCTTGGCTCAGTCCCACTGCAGAGACACTCAGTGGCACTCCAGATGTGCTCACACACCAGGATGCCCCCAGCACCCCACATCCTCTGGACAGCCCAGCTGAGTGCAGTGCAAGGTGGGGTCAATTAAAAAGGGATTAGCTGGGCTGCACCAGCATGGCACTGCTGGGAACCAGTACCTAATCCCATCAGGAATGCACTGGGGCCACGAGGGTCCCTGCTGTAGGGGTCTTATACCAGCATGCTATGATGGGGGGGTGGATGTAGGGTCGAGGAGGTGTATCCATAAACAGTGTGCAAGCCCTGAGCTGGTGTCCCTGTAGGACATTGCCATCACACCACCAGCTGTGCCCTTGTGCCAGTATACTTGGGACACCATGGGCTCCATCCCCTGCTAGGCACATCCTCCCCTTGTACCAGGGATATGGTGGCCACCCACGGCCCCAAGCCAACCCATGGCCCAATGGCACATAGCACAGGGAGACACAGCTGCTTCTCTGCCCTGGTGCATAGCCAAGCTAGGCATGTTGAAAAGGACACACCAGCACACCCATCCTTAAATCAGTGATGGGAGAGATCCCTGTGATGCCAAAACATGGCAGAGCTCACCTTGCCCTCCTAGAAAAGCCACAGGCTACAGTGAGGAGCGGGGCTTGGGATGAGGAGCCAGCCTGGTCAGGGATGGAGTAGCTATGCTACCAGTCAGCGAGGGGCTCATGACAGGGACTGCAAAGGGAGTCCTAAAGCTATGTCTTTGGTGCTGTCACAAACCACCAAGGGCTTATTGGGGTGACCAGGCCCAGGGGGTGCAAGATCAAGGAAGGTATCCCCATGCCTGGGCTATGGGTGCAGGCTGGAGTGAGGATATCTCTCCTCTCTCTGCTGCCTCCTCTCCCCTCAGCGTGCCAGCAGTGTCACCACAAGTGCTGGCAAAGGCCACCCAGCTGCACGAGCATATCTCTTAGATGGGAAGCAGGACTGTGCCAAGCCCAAGTGGTATGGGGACAACTACAGCACCGGTTTGCATAATGCAGCTCACCTTGTCTGCCTGGGTTTTGACTGGCCCTTGTCATGATGGCTCCACTGAGGCAGAGGGATGCTCCTTAGCTCCCAGGGAGACAGAAGGCAGCCCTACAGCCTCCTTACTCTGGGTCACCCTACAGGTCCCCACTGCATCACTAGGGCTCTCCTGGCGAGGGACCACTCCTTTTTGGGGTGCAGGATTTGTCCTTGCCCCAGTGGCTAGCAAATTCCCAGCCTGGCCCATCTCCCTCCACCTGGGCTTTCCAGCAGTTACTGGTCCTGGTCACCCACCCGATGGCACGGATACATCCCATGCCATGCTGGCTTGACTGCTGGCCCAGGAGGTGCAGGAGCCATTGGGCGCTGCCAGCTGCCTCGCCGCCCCCAGTAGCTTTGGCGGAGGTGGAGAGGAGCCGTTTCCTACCGCAAACACTGATGGGGGCTCGGGTGCTGCCGGCGGAGCAACCGATGCTCACCCTAGCCGGAACTGCCGAGGGAGTTTTGGCGGCGGCAGCGATCCCCAGACACGGATCCGCCGGCAGCAGGGAAGGGATCAAAGAGTGAAGGTGCTCGCACCTGCTCCAGCTGCCGGCAGCGACACCCCCGCGCTGGCGGGGAGCCAGGCCACTGGCATCTGGCCGTGCCGCCCTCGGCGGGGCTGGCAGGGAGCGCGGGCATGAGGGCGGGATGCTGGTGGCGATGGCCGTTCTAGCTGGGGAACATCACCGTGCCAGCGTCCAGCGGCTTCGGCGCTTGCCAGAACACCCGGCGGGGAGGGAAGGGGTGGCCGGTGGGTGACGTGGCACATCGCTCCTGTGCCGTTTTTTTCCGGGATGGAAGCCCGGCCTTTCTGACGCCTGATGGTTTCTCCAGGCGGAACTGTTGCCAGCGAGGTCCCTGCAGGGCTCTGGGGCTGGGGTGACGGTGACGCCACCCAGCCACCACGCCACGCATGCCGGGATTGGCACCGGGTTGAAAGGTCCCAGCTGGGTGGAGGGAAACTGAGGCACGGTGCTGGCACAGCACAGGGAGGTGCCGACTGGGCATGGCTGGGCACAGTGTCCTTGCCCCCGCTATCCCAGCTTGCCATCCTGGGAGTTGGGGAGGACAGGGACACCGTGCCCAACCCTATGGTGGCCACCCAGCCCAAAGTCCTGCAGTGGCACCCGGGCAAAGTCTTACAGTAGAGTAACTCCTGCCACCCACCTCATCCCCTCACCATCCCCATCCCTCTTGCCACCTGTGACACTGGGCTGGCATTTGGCACTGTGGCACAACTGAGAGGAGAACAAGTGGCACTGCTGGGCCAGAGCCTGCTGCCAGCTTGTCAGCACATCCATGCAGCCAGGCTGGCGGCAGGAGGGCTACCAGCAGTTAGAAGGAAGGGTATTGCCCGGGCACTCTGCCTGGCACAGCTCCTACTGCTTGCTGCTGGCCTGCCTGGGACTGCCTGCATAGCTGCCACTGTCCACCTGTGCCAGCTGTCTGCCTGCATCTGCACCTGACCTGCCTGCACCAGCTGCTGGGCTGCTGGGCTGCTGGCACCTGCTGCCAGCCTGCATCTGCTGCCAGCCTGCATCTGCTGCCAGCCTGCCTGCACTCCCTGCCAGCCCACCTGCACCCGTGGCTGCCTGCACCCACTACCTCCCAGACTCTTGCTGGATCAGCCTTTCTGGACTCCTGCACCCACAGGAAGGACAGCCAAGGGTGCAGAGTGAGACAAGGCAACAAGGCAAGGGTGGCTCCCCAGGACAGCTTGTATCCTCCCCCACCCCAAGCCCTGCCCGCCCAGGCACGCGTGGCCCTGCTGCCGGCACTGCTCGGCACTTGCTATTCTTGGCAGCGGTGGCTGGAAAATGGGAGGCAGTGGAGGAATTTTGTTTGCTCCACACTGGGCCCGGGCCAGACATCTGGGCTGCAGCTGAGCGGTATGTGGAACCAGCTCCCTGCTGCCCCAGCCATGGCCCCTGGTGCCCCCAGCATGGCCCCAGCGCACCCCAGTACCCTACACCCGGGCAGGCAGCACTCGGATGGCAGCTTCCTACCCCAGGGATGAGGTGATACTGCCACCCCTGTGCTGAGCCACTGGTGTGCTGAGTGTGGCGTGCTCAGCTCTGCTCTGGGAGCAGTCAGTGTCACTGCGGATGTCACTGGGGGCGTTGGTGAGTGGCAGCACGGCCAAGGGTGTTTGTGTGAGGATGTGTGTAAAGATGTGAGTATGCCTGGGTGTTTTTGCACGTCTGTGCTTGCACGTGAGCGTGAGCTGGTGTGTTTACACCTCTGTGCGCATGTGTGCCTGGTGTATGGGTGTGTTTGCATCCGTGTCTGTGAGCGTGTGTTTACGTGTGTGTGTGTGTGTGAGGGTGTTCGCGCATTCTCGCACGTGTGTGTGTGTTTGTACACGAGTGTCCGCGTACATCCCAGGCCATGCCGCGCCCCGCCCCGCTCCGCCCCGCCGGGGCCGCCCCGCTCCCTCCCGGAGGAGGACGCGGAGGGCGGGGCCGGACCGGGCCGAGCCAAGCTGAGCCGGGACCCAGGTGGGTGCCGAGGACTGGGTAGTGTGCGGGGGCTGCCGGGTACGGGGTGTCCTGGGTTTAGGGCTCTGCGCAGCCGTCGGGGGTTTGTCCCGGCTGGCACAGGGGGGCTGGCGGCGGGATCCGTGTTCCGGCGGGCACCGGGGGCTGATGGCTGGGTCTGTCCGGGCTGCCCCCGGGGGTCTCGGGGGGCTGGGTCTGTGCCGGGGTTGGCACCAGAAGGCCTGGCGGGGATTGACACTGTGAGTCCCGGGAATTGGATCTGCCGGTGATGGCACCGGTGGTCTCCGGTGCTGCCGCTGCTCCCCACTCGCTCCCCACAATCTGTTCCTCGTGCCAGCACCAAGCTGGGGCAGCCGACATGGGGTTCGTGCCCGGGGGTCTGCCCTGGCCCCTAGGCAGGAGCCAGCAGGTGCCGGGCAGGCGGGAGGACTCCCGGTGCCTCCGGCACAGCCCTGGCTGGCCAGTAGCCGGAGGGGCTGCCAGAGCCTGGCTGACACCCGCCTCGTCCCAGGGCCTCTGGAAATGCCATTAGCGTCTGTCGCCCGCTTGACAGGCCTCTGGGCAGCCCAGCTCCACAACACCGTGCCCAGCAGGGGCCCCTGCCTGCTGCCCGCTGCCTGCCCAGGGCTTGCTCAACACCCTACCAGCCCCTCCGGCTGCCCCTGCCTGCAGAAGCCCAGAGCAATTCCCAGCCAGCCATGCTGGGCAGCAGGCAGACGTGCTCAGATCTGTGCCAGGCACTACAATGCACACGTGCCCCTCTGGCCTAGCACCCACCATGGCCCAGCTCACACCGTGCCAGAGTGTTTGCATCAAGCCCCAGTTCTCCAGTGAGGCTTTGGTCATCAGTGGTGTCCCAGCAAGGCTGCAGTGGCTGTGGCACAGATGAAAGCCATCGGCTGTGCCAGGGGCTGATGACCAGCGTGGCCAGGCTTGTGTTTTGCATGCTGTGTGGGGAGGTGCTGGTTGGCATGCCCCAGCTGCCTGCAGCTGCCTGGGGCTGCCATGGAGTGGCTGGCAGGTGAGGTGGGGAGCTTTGTGTTGGCATGGTGCTCCTGGTAACTACTGCCTCCTGCCCCCCAGGGGAGAGCAAGCTGGTGCCAGAGCCAGAGGATCTCTTCCCTACCTGGTGGTGGGCTCACCAATGTGGACCGCTCCAGGAGCTATGGACACCTGCTTGGCCAGAGTCTCCCCAAGCCCAAAAGTGGTACCAGGAGAGCCAGAGGCTAAATGGCAGGAGCTGGAGCAGTGGGGGGAAACTGAGGCACAGGAGTCCATGAGTCCCATGATGGCCAGCTTGCCCAGTGCTCAGAAGCCCACTGCCTGCCCAGGGTGCCCTGCCCAGCTGGCATCACCTGGTGCACACACTGTCCTTGTCCCCATCTCTGCAAGACATCTCTGTGCTTGCAGACAGGAAAGGGTAGAAGCTCAGCACCCTCCTGCCAACAGGACTTTGGCAGGTGTGGGGAGAGCTGGGTGCTGCTCAGACAAGCTGCCTCAGTTTCCCCATGGGCAGGAATGGGAGGGTTGCTCCCAGAGCTCCTTATGATTGAGGTTGGATTAATGGTGGCTTAAAAAACAGGGAAGGATGTAGCTGGTCCATGTGTCCACTCCCCTCCCCCAGTCACCAGGTCAAGTCTGGTGGGGGTGACCCCTTGTATTGTGCCAGGTTTGCCCTGTGCTGATGCTCAAGGCTCTCTGGATCTTATCAGCAGCACTGAGGAAGGATGATGGTCTGGGGGGCTGTGGAGGGGGCTGTAACCCGAGCTGAGATCTTGCTTCTCTGCCCTAGCCACAGGGCCATTAGCCAGACCCCAGCCATGAGCAGCACACTGCTCCTGCTCCTGCTCCTGCTGTGCAGCCCCACTGCTGGCCACCCACCACCTGCTGCCACCCCCCGTCTCAAGCTGACCTTCCCTGGTGAGTGTGGGACATGGGCAGAGTGGGGGGATGTGGAGCTGGGTGTGGGTGTGCCAGTTTTGTGTCAGAACTCGGCATCATCCTGAAGGACGTCCAGGGGGGCAGGGGATAGCATGGTGGGAGAGGTGCAAAACCCCAGCACTGCTGCCTCACTGGCACTGGTGCTACCCTCCCAGCAGGCTGCTGGGCATTGGCACGGACAGCCAGGTTCCTTGCCTGCTGCCAGCCCACACAGAGCCACGTGCCTACCTTTAGGGCCATGCCTGCACTTGGGCCTTCACTCTTGGCCAGATCAGGTGCTCATACCCTCAGGTGCACCATGATGATACTCCCCAGACACGGCTGTGGCATGCCTGGCAGGGACACCATGCTGGCTGGGGAGCCAGTGCTGTGACCTGGCTGGCTACCCCGTGGGCTCCGGCGCAGGGTCTTTGTCTGCCAGCAGGTCCGAGTGAGCATTCTCCTCCCAGCCTGACAAAGGGCTATTTGTTCCCGCCACGGTGGGATTAGCTCAGCAGGGCAGGGAATGGCCCCTTCTCCCCCATTGCCTGCCACCAGGGTGGGTGGTGGAGTGTTGGGTGCTGGGGGGTGCAGGAATGGGTACTGGGCTGACTCAAGGTTGATTACCGGGTGGCTTGAGGATGAATGCCAGGCCAACACAGGGATGGGTGCTGGATGGTTGTAGGGATGGGTGCTGGGCTGACACAGAGATGGGTTTCAGGCTGGTGTAGGGATGGGAGCTAGGCTGGCACAGGGTTGGTGAACCTGGTCAAGCCAGTGGGACAGGTTTGGGGGAAGGGGTTGCAATGGTGGGGGCTGTGGCCAGACCCAGGTCCCTGCAGGGCATGTGGCTGAGCCAGAGAAGTGTGGCTAAGCAGTGCCGGTGGGTCCTGACAGAGCTGCGGGCTCGCCATGGTCTGAGGCTCTTCACACTGGAGCGCTCATGCTGCTATGAAGCCCTGCTACTGGATGAGGAGCGTGGCCGCCTCTTTGCTGGTGCCCAGAACTACCTCCTCTCCCTGGCCCTGGATGACATCAGCCAGTGGGACAGGAAGGTAATGGGGGCTGGGGACAAACATCCCCGAGCTGGATGACCCTGGGCACACCCCAGGGCTGTAAGCATCCCCTCTCCCCCCACAGATCTACTGGCCAGCACAGGTGGAGTGGAGGGAGGAGTGCAATTGGGCTGGCAAGGACATCACCGTGAGTGCCACAGAGTGCCTAGGGGTACCAGGGGGGTGCTGAGGGGCTGCTCTGGAGGAACCTCCCATGCCCTCTGCTTCCAGGCTGAGTGCATGAACTTTGTGAAGATCCTGCACGCCTACAACCGGACTCATCTGTACGCCTGTGGCACTGGTGCCTTCCACCCCGTCTGCACCTTCGTGGAGGCTGGCCAGCATGCAGAGGTGAGCTCCCACCTGCCCCAGCACTGCCATGGCCCTTGCCAGCCACCACCCACTCCCCACCAATCCTTATCCCTCCAGGAGCCTGTCTTCAAGCTGGACCCCCGTCTCACTGAGGATGGCAAGGGGAAGAGCCCCTACGATCCCCGGCATGCAGCTGCCTCCGTCCTTGTGGGTAAGGGAGATCTGAGCCTTGTGCCAGGGTGCGGAGTGGTGGGAGAGTGCCAGGGGTTCCTCCATAACGCTTCCCTTGGTGCCTGCCAGGTGAGGAGCTCTACTCTGGGGTGGCCACCGATCTGATGGGCCGTGACTTTACCATCTTCCGCAGCCTAGGCCGACGTCCCTCCATCCGCACTGAGCAGCATGACTCCCGCTGGCTCAATGGTCAGTGCTGGGGAGCAGGAGGGTGGTGGGGCTGCCAGTACCTTGGTGCAGCATCACTGCTCCCTAGAGGCATCAGGGTAATGAGTCCTCCAGGCTCAGTCACATTTTGTCATCTGCTGCCTGTGGAGGGTGATTTGGGGGAGACCCTGTGTCCCCCACAGGACCCTGGTGCCCAGTGGGGTTCTACCTTCAATCTGTAGCTGTGCGAGTTGGGGTCTGCATCCTCCTGGGACCCTGGCAGGTGCCTCAGGGTCTCCAGGGAGCAGAGCTAGCAGGGGCACTGGAGGCAGCACCCCTCTGTCCCCAGAGCCCAAGTTTGTGGCCGTTTTTTGGGTGCCGGAGAGCGAGGACCCTGACGATGACAAGATCTACTTCTTCTTCCGTGAGACAGCGGTGGAACGGCAGCAAGGGCTGGGCAAGAACAGTGTCACCCGCATTGGTCAGATCTGCCGGGTAAGAGCATCCAGGGGTGGGTGGACTGCAGACCAGGGACTGCTTGGGTGTACCACTCACCACTGCTGACATCAGTACCCTCCCTCTCCTGGCAGAATGATGTGGGTGGGCAGCGCAGCCTGGTGAACAAGTGGACAACCTTCTTGAAGGCTCGGCTCATCTGTGCTGTGCCAGGACCTGATGGGGCAGACACCCACTTTGATGAGCTCCGTAAGTAGGGAGAATGAGGGTGGCCCCTCAGGGTACCCAGGGGTGGTCCTGGCACATCATGATGGTGCTGATGCCCTCGTCGCTTGCAGGGGATGTCTTCCTGCTGCAGACAAGGGACAAGCGCAACCCACTAGTCTACGCCATCTTCTCCACCTCCAGGTCAATCCTCTTCCCCACTGCACACACCACACCCCCCACCCCGTGCCTGGCAGCATGCCCCTTACCCGTCACTTCACCTTGTCTCTCCCCCACCAGCTCTGTTTTCCAGGGCTCGGCTGTTTGTGTCTATACCATGGCTGATATCCGCCGGGCATTCCTGGGCCCCTTTGCACACAAAGAGGGTCCCAACTACCAGTGGGTGTCGTACCAGGGCCGTGTGCCGTACCCCCGTCCAGGCATGGTATGTGGCACAGGGGTGTCCCAGCTGGTGCTGCCAGTGGGACATCAGTATCTGGGGTGAGTGGGAAGTGAGACCCCACTCAGCCAGTGCCACCTCCTTGCAGTGCCCCAGCAAAACCTTTGGCACCTTCAGCTCCACCAAGGATTTTCCAGATGAAGTGATCCAGTTTGCCCGGCACCACCCACTGATGTATAACCCAGTGCTGCCCCATGGCCAGCGCCCTCTCTTCCTGCAAGCCACTGTGCCCTACACCTTCACCCGCATCGCTGTGGACCGCGTCACTGCTGCCGATGGCCACTATGATGTCCTCTTCATTGGCACAGGCATGTGGTGACCCAGAGGCCAGGGCAGAGTGGAAGAGCTGGGGGATGCTGGGGCCAGGACCCCCAGCCTCACCTCTCCCTGCCTGCAGATGTGGGCACTGTGTTGAAGGTGGTCTCAATGCCTAAGGAGAGCTGGCACCGCATGGAGCTGCTGCTGCTGGAGGAGCTGCAGGTCTTCCAGGTGAAGGGGGGCTCCACACCACCCCAGTGAGACCCTCCCCAGCACCCGCTTGGGCTCCCTGTGTTGTGGTTTGTGCTGGGGGGGATGTGGGAGTTGGTAGCCCAGATGCCTGGGTACCCCTACATACCGTAACTCCTGCTCATATTCTGCCTGCAGGATGCCTCCCCTATTGCCAGCCTGCAGCTCTCCTCCAAGCGGGTAAGAGGAGACCTCAAGTGGGTCCCCATGTCCCACCATGACTCTACCTGACCCCATACTACAGCATGGGGGTGCTCAGCCCCACTCTTCCTCCACAGCAACAGCTCTATGTTGGCTCAGCCACGGCACTGGCCCAGCTACCCCTGCACCGCTGCAGTGCCTATGGCAAAGCCTGTGCTGAATGCTGCCTGGCACGGGACCCATACTGCGCCTGGGATGGCACCGCCTGCACCCGCTTTGTACTCAACACTAAGAGGTAGGTGAGATGTCAAGATGTAACGGTGGAGCAACCAACTTGTCCTGAAGCCACAGTGAGGGACGCAGGCCCTACTGCTGCAGCCCCTATTCCTCTGCCACCTTCCTTGCAGGCGTTTCCGCCGGCAAGACATCCGCAATGGTGACCCTAACATGCTGTGCTCTGAAGGTGAGCCAGGACCCAGCTAGGAACTGGGGGCCAGCCCTGCCAGTGTGAGGGCTGACAGCCAGGCCATGTCCCCCCTAGACCCTCGGCAGGGCAGCGTGCCCCAAAAGCAGCTCTATGGAGTGGAGGGCAGCACCGCCTTCCTGGAGTGCATCCCCAAATCTCTGCAAGCCCACATCCTGTGGATGTACCAGCGCACTCCAGATGACCCCCAACGAGAGGTAGGCTCTCCTCAGCTAGGTGCCACTGGTGCCAAGACCGTGCCGTGCCATGACAAGCCGACTGCTCATCCCCGTGGGTGCCACAGGTGCAGCTGGACGAGAGGGTGGTGCGGACGGAGCGGGGCATCCTCCTGCGCAGCGTGCAGCGCGCCGACGCCGGCCTCTACCTCTGCCACGCCACCGAGCACGGCTTCACCCAGCCCCTGCTGCGGCTCTCCCTGGAGGTGATCGGTGCGCGGCAGGCAGTGGGCATGGCACCTGCCGGAGACTCCCAGCTCGCCGCTGGGCCCCCCAGCCGGAAGGTCNCGGGGCAGGGAGAGCAGCCGGGCTGACAGCCCCCACGCGAGGATCTGCCGGTCGCCCTTGCCGCCGGCTTCAGTGGGGGGACCCGGGCGGCTGTCGCTACCACAGAGTCATCAAGATATTTATTAACGACTGTTACGGATGAATGTAAAGCTGCCTCGGCGGGGGAGTGGGGCGGGGACAGGCGGCAAGGCCAGTCTGTGCCCCCTCCCGCGCATTGCACCNCTCTCTTCCTGCAAGCCACTGTGCCCTACACCTTCACCCGCATCGCTGTGGACCGCGTCACTGCTGCCGATGGCCACTATGATGTCCTCTTCATTGGCACAGGCATGTGGTGACCCAGAGGCCAGGGCAGAGTGGAAGAGCTGGGGGATGCTGGGGCCAGGACCCCCAGCCTCACCTCTCCCTGCCTGCAGATGTGGGCACTGTGTTGAAGGTGGTCTCAATGCCTAAGGAGAGCTGGCACCGCATGGAGCTGCTGCTGCTGGAGGAGCTGCAGGTCTTCCAGGTGAAGGGGGGCTCCACACCACCCCAGTGAGACCCTCCCCAGCACCCGCTTGGGCTCCCTGTGTTGTGGTTTGTGCTGGGGGGGATGTGGGAGTTGGTAGCCCAGATGCCTGGGTACCCCTACATACCGTAACTCCTGCTCATATTCTGCCTGCAGGATGCCTCCCCTATTGCCAGCCTGCAGCTCTCCTCCAAGCGGGTAAGAGGAGACCTCAAGTGGGTCCCCATGTCCCACCATGACTCTACCTGACCCCATACTACAGCATGGGGGTGCTCAGCCCCACTCTTCCTCCACAGCAACAGCTCTACATTGGCTCAGCCACAGCACTGGCCCAGCTACCCCTGCACCGCTGCAGTGCCTATGGCAAAGCCTGTGCTGAATGCTGCCTGGCACGGGACCCATACTGCGCCTGGGATGGCACCGCCTGCACCCGCTTTGTACTCAACACTAAGAGGTAGGTGAGATGTCAAGATGTAACGGTGGAGCAACCAACTTGTCCTGAAGCCACAGTGAGGGACGCAGGCCCTACTGCTGCAGCCCCTATTCCTCTGCCACCTTCCTTGCAGGCGTTTCCGCCGGCAAGACATCCGCAATGGTGACCCTAACATGCTGTGCTCTGAAGGTGAGCCAGGACCCAGCTAGGAACTGGGGGCCAGCCCTGCCAGTGTGAGGGCTGACAGCCAGGCCATGTCCCCCCTAGACCCTCGGCAGGGCAGCGTGCCCCAAAAGCAGCTCTATGGAGTGGAGGGCAGCACCGCCTTCCTGGAGTGCATCCCCAAATCTCTGCAAGCCCACATCCTGTGGATGTACCAGCGCACTCCAGATGACCCCCAACGAGAGGTAGGCTCTCCTCAGCTAGGTGCCACTGGTGCCAAGACCGTGCCGTGCCATGACAAGCCGACTGCTCATCCCCGTGGGTGCCACAGGTGCAGCTGGACGAGAGGGTGGTGCGGACGGAGCGGGGCATCCTCCTGCGCAGCGTGCAGCGCGCCGACGCCGGCCTCTACCTCTGCCACGCCACCGAGCACGGCTTCACCCAGCCCCTGCTGCGGCTCTCCCTGGAGGTGATCGGTGCGCGGCAGGCAGTGGGCATGGCACCTGCCGGAGACTCCCAGCTCGCCGCTGGGCCCCCCAGCCGGAAGGTCTGGTACCGGGACTTCCTGCAGCTGGTGGAGCGCCCGCCGTTGGGGGCTGCGGACAGGGCCTGCCAGCGGCTCTGGAGCCGGGGAAGGTCCCTGCAGCCACCCCGCACCCACGCCAGACCTCCCGGCCGCGGCCAGGGCGAGGAGCCGCGCAGAGCCCGCCGCCGGCGCACCCACGAGGGGCCGCGGGCCGAGCGGGGACCCCGCAGCGCGACCCCCTGGTGACCTTGGGGCCGGCCCCGGGCACCGGGCTCTGCCTAGGAGCGGGGCCGCGGGCAGGGGCAGAGCCCCCCTCGCCGGCCTCGGCCACCCTGCCGGCAGCACAGGAGCCGGGCGCGGGCAGCGGCGGGGGGCCGCGGGGG
>VWZO01017862.1:1373114-1389866 GCA_013396975.1 Bucco capensis
TGCCTCGGCGGGGGAGTGGGGCGGGGACAGGCGGCAAGGCCAGTCTGTGCCCCCTCCCGGGCATTGCACCGTGGGGGAACACGGCAGCAGGGCCATTCGAGGGTCCCGGAGGCTGCGGGCAGGAGTGGGACCCCAGACAGGCAGTGGCAGGATGTGGGGGACCTGAGAGGAGGTAGAGGACCTGGGGGTGGAGATGTAGGGGGGACACAGAGGTGCTGCCCAGCACCCCGGGTGCAGAGCAGCGGTGCAGGGTGAGGGGGCTTGTACTAATTGATCACAATAAAGCAGAGGATTCAGCCCAGGGTCCTGCATCTGCCCCAGACCCCAGGGAGCTCTTGGACTTCTGGCTCCCCATACTTTCGTTTCTGGAAGACAAAACCTGAAACTCCTCAGTCCCAACAGCCCAGGGCTTAAGGCAGTGACAGGAGGTGACCTCAGGTTCTCCTGTTTGTGGTGGCACCAAGGCTCCTGGTGACTCTGGCACTGGCCTCATCCCATTGCCTGGAGTGGCACCAGCACAAGCCATGTCCCAACGCTGGCTGCACCCCAGCCTGGACACAAGCCCCTGGCATAGGCACAGGCAGGTGCTGCTGCAGGCAGGGAAACCACCAGCCCCTGGGCAAAGCCTGGTGCAGGGTCCCTGTGGTGGGACACTGCCTCCTGCCAACCGGACACTCGGGAGACCCTGAGCAGGAGCCTGCTGGGGAGCCTGGAGCTGGGCAGAGGAAAAATCCTGGAGCCAGGGACACCTGATTAACTTCCCAGTGGTGACCAGGGTGATGACCTGAGAAGATTTAATAGCCGCTGCAGCAGAAGGGAGACAGAGGATGGAGCTGTTTTTTTCCCAAAGGTCCAGCTGTCACTGGACTGGCACCCCTGACCACACCAGGATCCCCAGGCTCAGGCAGCAGTGCTGCTCTGTGCCTGTGCATCCCTGTGCCATCCCAGCAACTGGTGGCATTGAGGTTCCCCCCTTGACCACTCCACCCTCGCTGTGCCACCTGGCACCATCCCCAACCCAGTGACCAGCACCTAGCAATTTTTTCAGCATGACAGGGCAAGTACAGGGGCATGGAGTGGTGCTGAAGGCAATGGTCAAGAGAGCCAGCAGGCACAGAACTGGGGGTGCTGGGGTTCTGCACCCCCCCTGAGCCGCAGGAGCATAAAGATGATGCTTCTAGGCTGGATATAATAGTGTGCCAGTGTGTGCCAGTCCTCCAGCTCCCTAGAGCCATATGTCAGGCACTGCTGGTCAGTGGGAGGACCCTGCTGGGTGTGGATCTGCTCCTTCAGCTGCCGGACAGTGTCGGTGGGATGCACTGTGTAGGTGGTGGTCCAGTTCTTGTCATCCTTCACGAAGACCTCCATCACCTGGGGCTTGGTCTGCAATAGGTTCAGTGTGGTGTTGTAGAAGATGCCGTGGGTGGCCAAGGTCTCACCATCCTGCAGGATGATGGTACTCCTGTCTAGCTCCTGCTGCACCAGGCGCTGCCTGTGCCAGGGGATGCCCCACGCCTGCTCGATCTCCTCCTTCAGCTGCTTAACGGTGGTGCCTGGGCTGACAGTCCTTCTCAGGCTGGTGCCCACCGGCTGCCTCACCTCAATCGTCACAGGCCGGGCTGGCTGCAGGGACAGAAGAGCAGGTGGGCAAAGCTGGCAGGGCCAGGGGGCCATGATGCCTGCAGGCACAGGCAGCCTTACCTGCACATCCCAGGGCTGTGCTGTTTTGACACAAGGCAGTGAAAGGTGGCGGGCCGCTTCCTGCGCCATCAGGCCCCAATTCTTGCATTGGCCCAGGATCCCTGTGGGGTCAGCAGGATCCAGGATGATGGGGCTGCAAACACAGAGGACAGGTGCTGCTGTCAGCCCTGGGCAACACCACAAGGCAAGTGGCACAGGTCCCACCAAGCATGGTCCTCACCAGGGACTGCACAGCAGTCTTTTGACATGGGCACCAATCTGGCTGTGCTGGAGTGAGTAGTTCATCTCCCAGTAGACACAGATCTCCTGGTGCTGGCACAGCAGCTCTAGCACTGTACGGAAGCCCTTGGATATGTCAAAGGACTCACTGGAGCCCGTGCCCTCCTCCCAGGCATAGATGGTCAGCAGCTCCAGGGCATACTTGGGGGGCAGGACATCACTGGGGTAATGTGGCTTCAGCAGCTATGAAGAAGACAGGGATTGACAGCCAGCCAGGGCAAGTGCCCACTGGGTGCTGGGGAAGCCAGATAGCTGCTTACCTCCTTATACCAGTGCTTAACCAGGCGCAGGAGGCTCTTCAGCTTGGCAGGGCAACGCTTCACAAACTTCTTCTGCAGCTCTATGAAGCAGGGGGAGAACTCCCCAGGGTCACTGCCAGCATTCAGGAGTTCCACATACACATTTGGGTCCAGCTGGGCATCCCATCTCACCTGCCCTGCGGGGCAAAAAGGAAGGTGAGAGTCATCCTGGCATTTGATGCCACAGTCTGGTCCCATGCCAGCCCACAGCCCTTACCCAAGGCATCATAGGCAGGCAGGATGTCCACCTCGATGGACTCCAAGGTCTTTTCGGAGGAAAGAGTGAGGCTGAGGGAGCGTGGCATATTGCCTGGACCCTTGTAGCGGGGCTCACTGATGTTCACCGTGAATGTCAGGCTCTCCCTGCAAATGTGCAGCTTCGTCTTGATCAAATCCAGGATATACCTTTGCTCATGCTTCTGCTCCTGGTAGCTGGAGAAGCAGCTGAGGAAGAGCACCACATCAGCGTCAGAGTTGTTCTGCAGGGCTGTGCCCTTGCCCACCGAGCCACCCTGCAGAGAGATATCCTGTCTGCTCAGCACCACTGCCCCTCCACATGGAGATCACCTGCCACCATTCCTGGAGCTGACAGGAAAAACTGAGGCAGGGCAGGAGCTGGAGCAGTGGGACAGAGTTAACGGTGACAGCAGGAGTGCTGGCTGGCCCCTGAGCAAGGCAGTGCTCACCTTGACAGTCTTACGGATGTGGATGTTGTTCTCAAAGCAGTTCTCCTTCAGGAAGTCACAGATCTGCTTCATTGTCTCCTTCACCTGCTTGCAGAAAGCTGGGCTGGGCTGCAGGACCTCTATGATCCAGCCATCCAGCTTGTTGGCGGCCACCGTGCTCAGCCCGCTTGTGGATGTCCCCTGCCACACATCCATCCTGGCAGGTGTGGTTGTTCCTTCTCCTGAGTTGCCGCCTCACTAGTCCGCTACAGCTATCTCTGCCCGCTCCTGGCTACAGCACCGTTTAAAGCTTCCCGGGCCACCACCCCCATGGCGTCACGGCCGGGAAATTAAGGTGGTCCCAGCCCGGGAGTTTCACCTCTCCCCAGCCCCGGGATTCCCGGGGGTCTTCTGTCCAGGGTCTCCCCTGGGTGTCCAGCTGGCAAAAGGCAGTGCCCCACCACGGGGCTGCAGACAGCGCTGGGACATGTCTCGTGCTGGTAGCACAGGCAATGGGATATGCCACTGGGGGTCCTGATGTCACCCGAGGCAGTGGGATGCAGCTAGTGCCAGCGTCACCAGAGGTCCTGGTATCACTATCGGCAACGAGATGTAGCCGGTGCCAGTGCCACTGGGGATGCCACTGCACCGCAGGCAATATGACATGGTCAGTGCCAGAATCACTGGAGCCCCTGGCGCCCTCCCGGCAATGGGACATGGGTGGTGACAGCAAATCCGGGGGTCCTTGTGTCGCAGCAGGCAACGGGACATGGCCAGTACCAGCATCATCGGAGGCCTTGGTGCGCCCCCTCCCCGCCTCCGGCAGAGGCTGGCGATACGCACAGTGCTGCAGTCCGCGCTGCCTGGAAACAGGAGTTTCTGTTCCTGCCCTGGTTTCGTTTTCGGCCTCTGAGGGCTGGAAACGAAAGTGTAGAGGCCCCTGCAGCGGGTCAGCCTCTCCATCTACCCACTCCCTCCGCGGGGCTGTCGGGTGCTGTGGGCAGAAGACAGGATAAGGGCAGGAGCATGGGCAGGGCTAGTGACAGACCAGGGCGGGACAGAGGCAGGGATTGGGAAAGGCGCAGGAGTAGGGATATGAGCAGGAGCAGCGTCTTGGGCAGAGCAGGGATATGAGCAGGAGCAGGGACAGGTATCCCCTTCATGTCCAGTAACAACAGGGATATGGATATGGGTATAGGTGGGGACAGCGACAGGCAGAAATGGGCACAGCAGCAGGTATTTAGGTAGGGACGAGGCAGGGATACAGGTAGGGACAGGGACAAGGACAGAAACAGCAATACAGGAAGGAGCAGGAAAAAGGACAGAAGCAGCAATACGGGCAGGTACGCAGAGAAGGGCAGGGAGAGAAGAGACAGGACCAGCAGTGGGGATGAGGGTACAGACAGAGGCAGGGCTGTGGGCAGGGAGGGCTGGCCCATGCAGCCCAAGGAACAAGGCCAGGACACCAATGAGAGAATGACCAGAGCCATTCTTTATTTGCATCTAAGGGATGTCTCCGCCAAATCAGAGCACCCCAAATGTGGTTTCACACATGGCTCTAGACCAGATGGCTCAGCGTCTTGTCCAGCCAAATCTTAATGTGTCCAGTGCTGGGGACTCCACCCCTTGCCTGGGGAGATTGTTCCACTGGCTGACTGTCCTTGTGAAAAATTTTCCTCTTGTGTTCAATTGGAAACTCCC
Source organism: Bucco capensis (assembly GCA_013396975.1). NCBI lineage: Eukaryota > Metazoa > Chordata > Aves > Piciformes > Bucconidae > Bucco > Bucco capensis. The sequence goes on from VWZO01017862.1 coordinate 1,377,760, forward strand.
CAGGAGTAAGTTGTAGCCATTATCCTTTCTCTTTTCCATGTGACTCTTTGTAAAAACAGAGTCTATCTTCTCTGTAGCCACCCTTTAAATACTGGAAGGTGGTGATAAACTTAAGAAAGTTCATACACTTTCATACTAGAAAGACCAATCAGTACAATAGGGAATGAAATTTTCCTAACGAGATGAAGGAAAGGGCAGAGACAGAGGCAGGGACAGAAGAACAGATATGGTCAGGGCAGAAATAGCAACAGAACAGGGACAGGATAGAGGTGTGGCAAGGGGAGGGACAGAGACAGAGATATGGTCAGGAGCAGGGGATACAGGCAGAGGGACAAAGGGAGAGGCAGGGACAGCTGTTAGTCTATGAACAGGTGCAGGGGTCAGCAATACAGGCAGGGACTATTCTATCTGCAGGGACAGGGCCCAGGGCACCGCCAGGGTGCTAGGCACGGCAGCCTATGCCAGCGGCACTGCCCAACTGCCTCCGCGCGGGGCACACCGGGAGCTTCTCCCGCGGCCATTCGCGCATATGGCGGCAGGCGCTCCCAGGGGGCTGCGCGGCGGCCCGGGGGCGGGCCCTCACGCCCGGGGAGGAGGAGCGCGGGGTCTGCGCGGGCTAGCCATGCCGCGCTCCCGGGGAGCCGTGCGCCGTGAGTGGGGTCCCGGGTGCCGTACAGGGCGGTTGGGGGCGGTGGGTTTGAGGGTGCCACTGGGCCAGGTCGGGTCGCCCTGCCTTGTCTTGCCCTCTTCTCCCCTTCTAGCAGTGGGGTGCGGAGGGGGCCGCACAGGTCCCACGACCTGTACAGGCTTTAAGCCGCCGCCTCCCTCGGCTTGTGACCGGGGCCTGTCTCCAACACCCCCACAGGTGGCCCCGGCAGCGCCCGGGCGGGCTCGCCTGCCAGCGAGGAGGAAGCCAGCAGCGAGGTGCTGAGCCACTGCAGTAGCGCCAGCGAGGGGGCCAGCCCCGCCGAGGAGGGCACAGGTGAGCTCCGAGGCTGCCCACTTTGTGTTTCCCCGCGGGTGGCAGTGCTGCTGCTGCCGTGTCACCCACCCGTGAGCCTCCTGCCTTCGCGCCCGGACACCTCTGTGACTTGGGTGCCGCTCCGACAGGGAGTGAGGCGGCAGAGGAGCAAGGCCAGGAGGAGGAGGCAGAGGACAGGCTGAAGGAGCACATGGACAACCTCCTAGACAAGAGGTGAGGAGCGGTTGTCACCCTCGTGGGCATGCCTGGCACACCGTCCGTCCCTGCTGGCGCGATTAGCTAAGGGAAAGGACGTGCCCTGTCCTGGGCCACCCCACCGCGTGACCTTCCGCGGTCTCTCGCAGCGCTAAGACGCGGCAGGCGGCACTGCAGAGCCTGCGTCTGGCCTTCTCCTCCAAAACCCTCTCCGAGTTTCTGCTGGAGCGACGCCTCACGCTCACCGACTCCCTGGAGAAGTGTCTCAAGAAAGGTCTGAGTGCAGGCCGGCGCTGGGGGTGACAAGGCCGGTGACCAGTGTCTGAAGGTGGTTTATCATGTTGCCTGCAGGTAAAGGGGAGGAACAGGCACTGGCAGGCACCGTCCTCACCCTCCTCTGCCTCCAGATGGGCTCCGGCCCAGAGGGGGAAGAGTTATTTCGCAGCCTGAAGCCCCTGCTCATCAGCATCCTGACAGACAGCACAGCCAACCCCAGCACCCGACAGAGTGTAAGGCCTGTCCACTTTCCTCCTTGGCACAGGGGCACCTCGGTGGTGGGGAGAGCCCAGGTGATGCCATTGGGGGCTCCTGTAGTCATGAGAGGGCAGCAGGACTGGGTACCTCAGGGAGCAATGGGGTAAAGCAGGGACATCTGAACCCTGCTTCCCCTTGGTTGCGCACTAGATCTGGTCTGGCACTGCCTTCTCTGACTGTCTTTTCCCCACATCTCTAACCAGTGTGCTACAGCCCTGGGCATGTGCTGCTACATTGCTGCTGCTGACCTCGAGGTAACTGTGCTTGGGTGTTTTCTGTATCTCTGCTGGAGCACATCTCAGGGGCTGCCATGCCACCTGCTCTCAGTGCCCACAGTGCTGAGGCAACTTGGAGCTGAGCCAGGGAAGGGATGTGGGTGCACCAGTGACAGCCCAGGCCTCTTTTGTGGGCAGCATAGGGCAGAGCTGGGAGGGAAGCCCACCTTGCAGAGATGGGGTGTCCTGGGTGAAGGAGCCTCTGCTGCTCCAGGGAACTCCTGGTGCCCCTGGGCAGGATGGGTCCTCTTTGTTCCCATGTGGGGTTCCCATGTTCATAGTGGTGTCTTTCTGGCAGCTGTGGTCTGACAGGTGGTTTTCTTCCCTCTAGGACCTGATCTCATGCCTGTCCTGCTTGGAGGGCATCTTTGGCCCCCCCAGTGCAGGTGAGGGGAGTTTGACACCTACCCAACATGGCCCTCTGCACTGCAGTGCGCTCCAGTCGTGGTCCCTGCTCCTCACTATTTGCCCCCCCTCCCACATCAAGAGTATTTTGGACAAGTGAGTGAGGCATGGCGGGTGCAGGGGCTGGTGTGGGGCAGCCTCTGGGGTGGTCCCCAGGCCCTCTGACTGCTCTCCTGCCTTCCTGTCCCAGTCGCTGGCTGAAGCTGCCCCCACTGCTGTCCAGTGGCAGCGTCACACTGCGCATCCTGGCTGGGGAGACCATCGCACTCATCTTTGAGCTGGCCCAGGACATGGAGGTATGGCGAGGCACTGCAGTGGCAGGAGGCAGTGGGTGGGCAGGCAGCAGAGCGGCAAGAACCTGGGTGCTGGCACCCTGGCTGAGCTGGCACTGATGGCATTGGGATTCTCAAGGCTCTCATCACTAGCAGGTGGTCAGGCTATAGGGGATCCTCCAGCACTGTCCTGGTGACGGTGGCACTGGGCAGTGCCTGGACCTGTGTCTCCAAATCCCCCATGTTACTTGGCAGGAGGACTTCTGCCATCAAGATACAGAGTTCCTGCGTGCCCAACTCAAGGTCCTGGCCACCGAGAGCAGCAAGTACCGAGCCAAGACAGACCGACGGAAGCAGCGCTCCATCTTCCGGGACATCCTGCGCTTCATCGAGGTACTGGAGCCTGGTGGTGACCTTCCATACTGAGCCTCTGGCTGTGTGTCTGTGCCCAGTGATTCCTGTCCACTGAGAGCTGGGGGACACATAGGGAAGGCACCCAGGTTATTGCTGATGCCCCTCTCTCCACTCAGAGTAGGGAGTATCAGGAGGAGACCATCCGATTTGGCCTGGAGTGCATGTACCTGGACAGCTGGGCACGCCAGCGGACCTACCAAGCCTTTAAAGAGGTGTTGGGCTCTGGCATCCGCCACCACCTCCAGGTTGGAGCTGGGAGGCTGTGCTGAGGGGTGCTGGGCTGGTGCCAGTGGGTGCTGACAGGCCCCTCCTGCTTTTGCAGAGCAATGATCTGCTACGGGAGATCTTTGGCCTTGGTCCCCCCTTGGTGCTGGATGCAGCTGCTCTGAAAGCCAGCAAAGTCTCCCGCTTCGAGAAGGTGGGTGTTCCCACCCAGGTTTGTGTCTGCAGTTCCCTCCCATGCTCCCATGAGCTCCAACCAAGTTCCTGAGTGTGATGGGCACCCATGGGGAGGTGGGCAGATGGGCACCCACTAATCTATCTGTCCTTTCTTCCCAGCACCTGTACAACTCTGCTGCCTTCAAAGCCCGCACGAAAGCCCGGAGCCGAGTGCGTGACAAGCGGGCAGACGTGCTGTGATGGGCAGAGGGAGTCTGACCCCCAGCCCACCTGGACTAGAGACCCAGCACTGTGAGGGGCAGGTGCCCCCAGCCCTTGGGCTTTTATTCATGTATAGCAAAGTATTTAATGCCTGGAGCTTCCCCACCAGGGGCTGCCCGCTCTTTTATTTTTTTAACCAAAAAAACAAGGATAAAAGAAGGGGAGAAGGTGGTGGCATGCTGCTATGTGCCTGTTTTGTGGCTGAGGCTCCATGTGGCATGGCAGGAGGGGGTCTCACAGGGCTCCTGCAGCCCTTTTCAGAGGCAAGGCTTGTGTGTCATCCCCCCCAGCCCCACAGGAGCACTGTGGTGGCCTGGCACAGCCTGAAGTTCTGAGTGGAAGGGCAGAGCTGTGCAGTGCTGCAGGACAGCTGGTCCTGGTGTCTGTGGAAGGAGTGCTCCCCCAGCTTCCCACTGCCAGGCCAGGCACAGCCCCTGCCTCTGCATCTGGCCTGGCACCCAGAGGTGGTGGCAGAGCATCATGGGGTGGCAGGCACTGCCCAGTCCTGCTAGCTGCTCTGAGCCCTTTTCCTGCCAAATGCTTTATATGAAATAGTCCTCTTGTGGGAAGTTAATTATAGGGGGGACCACAGCGGACAAGTCCCAGTGCTGCCTATGCAGCCTCAGGGGCCACTACCCTGGCAGGCATGGGGCTGTGCCAGCTGGAAGTCCCTGCCACCTTGGGAATGTATCTGTGGTGGTGATTTTTCTAAGACTTTGTTTACAGGAGGTAATTAAAAGGCTAATTGGAGGGATGTCTTCTGCCTTGTGAAGAGGAAGGTTTGCCTCTGTGGCAGGTGCCAGTCCTTGCAGCCTTGTCCCTTTCTCTTGCAGCTTGGGGTGGGAGCCAGGATTTCCTCTGCAACCCCCTGCACCCCATGGGGTGATACTGCCAGGTCTGAGCAGGATGAGGGAGTGGTGGGGCTGCCTGCTTCCCCCTCCTGCCCTTCAGTGCTCCTTCCCGTGGTGGCTCGGTGGAGCTATGGTGGGGCCAGGAGCAGCTCAGCGGTGCCCACCAGGCTCAGCACTGGCGTTGATGCGAGCCCAGAGCTGCCCACTGGCTGCCCGCAGCTGATGTACAGCATCCTCCTGTCTCTCCAGCCACTGGGCCAGTGCCCGCACTGACTGGCTCTGCAGGACTGTAGGGACAGGATGGAGACACACTGGAGATGGGCAGCCTGGCCCTCCCACAGCCCCCCTCCCAACACCGCCCAGTATCACGTACCACTCAGGTAGATGGCCAGCAGGGCCAGGACCAGACTTGCCAGGGCCAGGAGCCCCAGCAGGGCCAGGAGCAAGGGGTGGCTGGGGCCCAGGCAGGGGCAGGTGCTGGCAGTGGGCACAGGGCGCAGGGTGGGCAGGAGCACCGGGGGGCTGGCGGGCATGATGCGAGGTGGAGGCCGGTGCAGGCTGCTGGAGGGAGCTGGGCCATTGCCTGTGGGCAGGGGAGAGAAGAGGTCAAAGACCAGCTTGTGGCATGGCCAGAGCTGGCATGAGCCCCACCCCCTGCTCTCAGCCTGCTCTCACCCTCTGTGCCCTTGTGCCTGGCTGAGGCCAAGTGCAGGTCGCTGATGGACTCCACAGGGTGCAGGCTGATGGCTCCAGGCTCGCTTCCGTCAGGGTCCCCAGGCTCTGCTGGTGTAGCACCCTCAGCCCTTCCCATGCTGTCTGCCAAGAGCAGAGGCGGAGGGTGAGTGTGGGCCCTGCCCTGGGCACCTTTGCAGGTACCATACCCCTCCTGGAGGTGATCTCAGCCTAGTGCTGTGCTGGAGCAGGCAGCCAATGCTGGTATTCCCTTGGCACAGGCCTGTTGCTGCAGGCGGGCAAGTGCTGGCTGTGTGGCCCCTGCCAGCTCCAGTGTTGTCATCGGGGCAGTTAGCAGGCACCTGGTGGCCACAATCCCAGAGCCTCATTAGTAGGGCTGGAATCTGGTCCTGGCTAGGAGGCAGGAATGTGCCATTCTACCTCCCCAGCTCAGTCTGATAGCCCAGGCACCATGGGGCTGGCTGTGGCTCCCCTGGGCCAGCTGGGAGCCAGTAGGCAGGGGCAGAGCAATGCCAGCGCCAGCCTGCAGCATGGCTTGGCTTGTCCCATGGGCACTGTGCTCATGTGCTGCCTAGAGGTGCATGGATGGAGATGTGGGGTGTGCACCTGCCATTCCCACTGCCCAGGTGGGCACATCCCCCCTGGGAGAGGGGAAGCTTTTTGGAAGCAGGCATGGCTCCAGCACCAACTCAGGAAGCACTGGGTAATGGGGAAAGGATCTTCTGGGTGTTTGTGCATTTTTGAGCGGTAGCAGGCCTCAGGGGCTGTGCCCATGACAGAGCAGGGCAGACTGGCACCATGCCTACCTGCATTCCCTCCCGGGATCAGTGGCATGTTGCAGAGCACTGCAGAGCTACACCACTGCCGGAAGGGTAGTGCATGCCACCGGTGGGGTTGGCAGGCATTGGGGCTGGGGTGGGGTGTCTCAGCTGGTGCCCAGGGTCCCCCCACACCCTTCTCAGAGCCCCGCCTTTGGCTGAGGGCTCGCCTGTGAGTACCTACATCACCCCTGCACCTACTCCCTCCCTGCTGGGGGGCAGATGGTCATATAGGTTTGGGGGGGCGGGGGGCAGCCAGCTGCCTCCCTTCTCCCCAAACTCTGCTGTCCTGTACCTGCAGCCCTCCAGGACTCCTTTCCCAGGCAGGCATCTGTGCCTGCAGCCCCTGCAATGGAGGGCAGCATTTGGCCACTGCTTCCATCCCAACCTCATCATCCCCTGTAGGGTGCCAGGGCCGGTGCCAGAGCCCCCAGCCCCCAGTCCAGTCCCCAGCCTACCTTCTCCAGCCTCTCTGGGCATGGCTCCCCGTGCCCTGTGCCCAGGCAGTGTGAGTGGGCAGCAAGGCAATGCAGGGCCCCTGGGAGCTGGGCACTGGGTTTCTGCCTGCTGCACCAACTGCACTGCTTAAAATAGGACAGTGAGAAACACAGTTTGGGGGGGTTAAAAATAACCGTGAGGAGGGGGGCCTGGCAACGTGGTCAGGGCTGCTGGCAGCATGGTGCCAGCGTGGCAAAGGGAAAGCAGCCTGTGGCAGTGCCTTGTGCCCTCTTCCCAGGGTAAACAGACTGCCAGCATACTATGGGATCAGGGTAGGGGCCATGCAGGGAAACTGCAATCAGTGGGCCCATCCAGAGCCAAACCTGGGGGTCTCTGCTGCCTCCTAGCAGCAATAACAATTGTGCTTAACCTGGTGGCACCACAGAGCACCCCCTCAGCTTTCCCCACAGGGACCATACCAGCTGTGCAAGGAAGTTTTATTTAAGTTAATGAGGCTACAGGAAGCACCAGGCAGCAGTGCTGCTGGGGTAGGGGCCATGCTGGTCCCTGGCCCCAGTCACCAGCCCCATGTGCCCCGTGGAAGGCAGGTGTCAGAGGGCGGGAGGTTATTGTACTCGTAGAGGCCATAAGCATGGGTAGACGCTAGGCAGGAAGCAGCAGGGCCAGGCTGGACTTGCTGGGCACAGGTCTTGCCAGTCCAGCCATAGTAGCAGTGGCAGCGGAAAGAAGATGGTGGACTGGCACTGGGACCAAGGTGTAGGAGGCTGCCCAGGTCGTGTAGCTGCCGGCGCACACAACGTCCATGCCCGTGGCATTGCACATAGCTGCACTCCCGGGCTGCTGCTGTCACATTGGCCACATAGGGACCCAGGGTGGATATAAGGTAGTGACGTAAGCTGTCACAGCTCTCCTGGGGGGGAAGCACCAGTAAGAACCCACCCTGGCACTGAGGTCCCCCGGTCACCCCTCTGCACTGGGCAGAGGGGACATGGCTGTCCTGGACAACCCATGCCCACATCACCTCCTGCTGCCTGCCACATGCTGGCTCCAGGGTAGCAAGGAGTCATACTCACAGCTGAGTGGGAGTACGACACGTCTCCCCAGAGCACGAGTCCAGCCGCACCCAGTGCTGCGCTTTCCCCAATGGTACGCACCAGGTCAGCCTGTTGGGAGGAGAGACGTGATGGCGCTGGGGGGCACAGGCTGCATCCTGGTGCTGAGCAGTACCCTCAGCACACCTGCTACCAGCCCTGGCCCCATGGCGCTTACCAGCTCCAGGAATCGGGGTGAGCGTCGGAAGGAGAGGCGGGAGTAGGCAACCACAGGCAGGAGGCCATTGGCCCCGAAGGCGGCCACACGCAGGGCCTCACGCAAGCGGTGGTGCACATAGCGGTGGCGCAGTGTGGGCGGCAGCGCTGGTGGCAGGTATATGCTGGGGTAGAGGGCAGCTGATGCAGCCCACAGCCAGCCCAGCTGGTTGTTGCGCTGCACCTCTGCTGGTCGGCACTGCCCGCTGTAGTTGGCCTCCTTGGCCCAGTTGTTGTTAAGGCAGTCTGGGAAGCGGTAGAAACCCCAGAGTCCCCCCGGGCGCAGAGTCCGGCCCAGCAGAAGCGTCTCCTCCATCAGAGCCTGCGCTGCCTGCTCAAACTCCCGCCGGGCCAGCCGGAGCCGCCGCCGTGCTGGCAGCAGGCCATGCTGGTCCCGTACCCACTGCTCTGAGGCCACCCGGTAGATCCGCTTGGCCCCCCAGTTTTGGGCCCAGAGAGGCCTCCACTCCTCCCAGTCCACAACGGCCAAGCCATGGAAAGTGGGGCGCAGGAGAAGGCGGATGTCCCCGGCCACCCTGGTAAGGTGGGCACCAAGAGGGACCCGCTGGGGAATGCCCCCATTGCGGGGGACACCCTGCTGTGACAGGTAGGGGTACAGCCCAAACTTGTTCTTGTAGAAGATGGTGATGTTCTGGCCAGCGAAGTGGCCATCCCAGTTCTCCACGATGCCATAGTCACCGAGGGGCAGCCTCACACCAAAGCGGCGCTGGCAGCGGCCCGTGGGGACATTCCACACCACAGCAAAGGGCTGGTCACCCACCAGAGGCTCTGGTGCCACACTCTCTCTGCTGGCTGCACCCAGCGCCAGGCAGGCCCACAGCACCAGCACCGGCACCATCCTGTGTCACTGGCTGCCTGCAGGGCTGGCACCCTGTGGGGAAAGCAGAGCAGCAGGGGTGAGGTGTGGCAGGGCACAGTGGGCACCCTGGCCATGCTGGCACTGCCACCTTGGCACATCATGGGCTAGGATTAGCTACAGTGGCTAGGCTGCCTCACAGGCATGTGCTGCCCCCCTCAAAATCCCACAGGACTTAGCAAACTTGGGGGTTTCAGATGCCTCACCACTGCCAGCAGGCACCTCGGTACCCTGAGCCCCAAGTTCCTGCCTGTACCACCACAACCATGGCATAGCTTTGGGATGGCACTGCAACCCACTGACCTAAGTTTCCCTGTTGGCTCTTTGCCCTGCCTGTAGCAAGGGCACCGTGACCCCCTCTCCCCCATTTCACAGCAGGGTCCAGCCTGGCTGGGTGCCCTGCTGAGGGTCTGAGCTCCACAAAAGGTGTGGTTGAGCAAAGGGGCAGGTCTGTCCCATTTCAGCCCAGGCAGGGCCACACGGGACCAGATGACCCTGTCTAGTGCCTGCCAGCTGCCCGGGGCAAGGGGATTAGGCAGGGGACAGGCCTGGGGACCGGGTGACGCAGCAAGGACAGTGCTAATCCCCCAGCACAAGGCCCAGCCGCTCTCCTGACCACCAGCTGCCCTTGTCACAGCGCAATCTGGGGACCCTGCAACCTGCAGCACCCTGCCATACTCCCCCAGTGCCACCCAGCCACTGCTTGCCTGTTTCCCCAGGCTGCTCAGTGGGGAGAGCTGCAGCCGTGCTAGTAGACACAGCATGCTGTCATCTCCACCTGCCCCACAGCGAGTCCCCTGGGCGGAGAATACACTGGTGGGACTGGGCAGCACTCCCAAGACAAGTCCCAACCTCAGAGCCTGGGGTAGGCCTAGCTCCCTGCCATGCTGGAGGTCAGGGCCTTGGCCAGGTGAGCTGGGGGCCAGACAAGGCAGGGTTTGGGGGTCACCCACCCCAGCAATGGGGCCAGAGCAAACCAGGGAGGCTGGGGGAGCTGGTGCCAGCGCCAAAGAATGGCAGGCAGTCAGGCAGTGCTGGGACAGGCAGCCCTGCCCACACTGCTTTTAATCACCATCTTGGGGGCTTNCGGTGGATATTGCAGGGCTGAGGAAGGCCACGCTCTGTACTGGCTCACCCAGGACAAAGCCCAGGTGGGCATAAAAGTGCTGCTTGTCATGGGTGGTGAGGCGCAGGCAGCTGAAGCCCCGGGCTCGGGCCCACTGTTCAGTGGCCTCCATCAGCCGCCGCCCATAGCCCTGGCCCCGCAGCGGCCGGGGAACCACTACACTCTCCACAAAGAGGTCATGGGGCCGGCCAGCCACACGGGAGAGCCGAACATGGCCTACAAGCTGGCAGGGACTCTCCCGGGTGGCAGGGGCTTTGGCAGGGGCCTCAGCAGGGCCCTGGCTCCGCAGCAGCAGCAGACAGGTGGGGAAGGTGTCCGAGGAGCGCTGGAGCGTGTGGAGCCGTGACGCCCGGCTCTTCCCCCACTCCTCGCCCAACAGCTCTGCGCAGGCCTCCAGCAGCTCCGGCCTCCGGTGCAGGGGGACCAGGCTGAGCTCCTCCGACACAGAGCCCATTCTTCTCACTGATGGGAGACCAAGCAGGCCACAGCTTAGAGGCAGTGTGGGACAGACCACATGTGTGTCCTCCCCAGCCTAGTACCAGCCCTGGCACTTCCCAGCAGCATGTTTGGATGGGTTTGCGGGGGTTAGCGGCGGGTCCAAGGTCAAATGACAGCACTGCGGCAAGGAAGTGGCATGTGGTGCCAGCTTCAGGCATCCATGCTGTGAGACCTGTAAGCAGCTCTGGCACCACTGAGCCAGCAGAAGGGCAGGAGGCACAAAGCTGTCCCTTGCTCCAGCAGCCCAGCCCTGCTACCAGCTCCTGCCACCTGGGCACCTGACTGAGACCAGCCAGCTCGTCACGCATGTCCCTGACCTGTGAGAGACAGGTGCAGCGCCATGGAACTAAGCAGACCCCAGCCACACAGCACTTGTGCAGGGGTTTGGGGGGGAACCTGTCACAACTGGTGAGCAGCAGGGACCCCTCTTCCAGCTGAATAGCTGTTCTCTTTGCAAAGGCAAAGCCACAGGCAGAGAGCAGGAGGAACTGCCACACCAGCTTATCTGCTAGAATTGAGCAAACTGTCCTGCTTCCTACTCTGGAGGACATGTCCCTGCCCCCTACACCCTGAGGGTGCCCTCCAAAGTCACACCCCTCCCCCAGCTCCAAGACCCCCAACTCCTTGCCTCAGAGGCCAGGCAGCACTCCAAGGTCCCACTGGAACCCCCAGGCACGTGATACTTTTCCTTCTGTCTACCTGGCAAAACTACACAGGGGCCCTGCCAGTCCCACCCTGCATGCAGGTGGATCCCAAGCAGAGGGGAAGCTCCTCAGTGCCTGCCCTCCTACCTGCTTCTGCCTGTGGTTCCCTGCCAAGCTTTGCCCACCCTGGTGTCCAGTTTCCCAGGCATGACTGCTCCTCCACAGCCCTTATCCAGGAGCACAGGGCTGCTCACCCTCACCCTGCTCACACTCACCCTGCCTGCTCCAGCTGGCTCCCGCACCCTCGGTGCCTGTGTGGCAGTGCAGCAGGAAACAGCTCAGGCTCATGGCCAACCACAGTGACTGGTTCTACTTCCCCAACGTGAATGACACATCTGTCCAGGGCCCCAANATGGGCAGCCCTTTGGCATCACGGTGGGGGGTCTCCAGGAGGCTCTGCTCACTGCTCTCAGCCAGGACTCCCCTCGCCCATATCACAGTTGGTGGTGGGNACCAACCCTGCCTGCACCTCGTAATCACTCCAAAACACACTGCACCCACACATGACACACAAACCTGAATGGCACTACCCAGCTGATCACTGCCTCCACCCCATGGCTGCACCTCCCGAACACACCACTTCCACCTCATCACTGACACACCACTGACCCCCATCATCGACCCATCACTAGCCCCATAACTGACCCTATGATTGATCCATCAATGACCCTTTAATCGACCCATCACCGACCCTTTAATTGTCCTATCGTTGGCCCTATCACTGACCCATCACCCACCCCCATCACTGACCTTATCACTGATCCTTTAACCCATCATTGACCCTATCACTGACCCATCATAGATACCCCATCAATGACCCACCACTGGCCCCATAATTAACCCTATCATTGATCCATCATTGACTCCACTACAGAACCCATCAACAGCCCATCACTTGCCCCATCACTGACGACCATTGACCCATCACTAATCCCTCTCTCCTTCCCCTTTTCCCATTCCTCTTCCTCTCCCCCGCTCCCCGGCACTGTCCCGCTCGTACCGAGCTGCCGGCCCGCTGCTGCCGCCGCCACTTCCGG
>VWZO01017862.1:1393464-1406463 GCA_013396975.1 Bucco capensis
GGTGTCTAGCGATTCAGAGCCAGAAAGGTAAGGGTTGCGCCCGGGAGGAGGTGCCGGTACCGGTGAGAGTGCCGTGCTCACGCGTGTCCCCGCAGCCCGTCGTTGGGGCGGCGGCGGCGGGAGGCAGCGGAGGAGGAGGTGGAGGAGACGCCGCAGGAGAAGAAGCTGCGCCTGGCCAAGCTGTACCTGGAGCAGCTCCGGCAGTACGGTGAGTCTTGCTCGGCTCCCGGTTCCGATCCCGGCGGGGCGGCTCCGGGCGCTGAACCCGGCTGTCATGCACTATTTCCCACGCAGAGGAGGAGCGGGCAGCGGAGGAGGAGGAGGAAGAGACCCCGCCGACGGATCTCATCGGAGACCGGCTGAAGGAGGACGTGGTGAGCAGCGGGGCGGGCGCGTCCCCTCGATGCCGGTGGCGGATGCGGGCCCAGTTCCCCTATCGCGGGGCGGGGACCACCTCCCCTCAGCCTCCCGCTTCTTCCCCAGCTCGAGCAGAAGGGCCGGCTGCAGCGCCTGGTCGCCAAAGATGTGAGTACCCGGTGCTGTGAGGGTGACAGACCATATATGCCAGCTTTGGGGGACACTCTGGCACGGCCATATCCAGCACTCCAAGCTGCTCTGGCAGCTACCGGACCAGGATCCGTCTCCTGCCCGGGTGCTGGCTGCTGGCACCCTGGAGAAGGGAGGTTGCTGTGCTCCTCGGGCACTCCCATGCCTGGGGAAGCAGCCAGGGCAGCCCAGTTTACCTACCGCTCTGCCTGCAGGTACAGCCTCCGGATCCAGCCAGCATCCGTGTGCTGCGGGGACACCAGCTGGCCATCACCTGCCTGGTCATCTCTCCCGATGACAAGTTCATCTTTTCTGCTTCCAAGGACGGCTCCCTCATCAAATGCAAGTGTTACCTTGGGGTCGCAACAGGCTCTTCCCCCAAGGCTGAACCCTGCGGGAACCTCACAGCAGCAGGGCTGCTGGTGCCCGCAGAGGTGGTTTGGCCCTCAGGCCCTCCAGGGGTGTGCATGTGCATCGTTTTGGGCTCTGGGAGAGGCTTGTTGGCATTTTCCAGAGTGGTGGGGAGCTGCCATGGGGTGACTGTGATGTGATGCCTTTTCCCACAGGGGAGGTAGAGAGTGGAAAGAGACTGTGCGTGGTCCCGGGGGGTAAGAAGGGCACCGAGGAACGGCACATGGGGCATGCATCCCAAATCCTCTGCATGGCCATCTCGTCAGATGGCAAGTACCTGGTACGGGGAGAGAGGGCTGGTGCTGCTGTGTGGGGCATAGAGGTGGTTGTGGGAAGTGCATTATCGTCCCTGGGGATAGTGTCTGATGCCCAGATGTACCTCCCTGAGTTAAAGCAGCCTGACGTCAAGAATGGGTCCCTGGAACCCACAAAGCACATGGGGTGGGAGTGGAGACTGGGTGGGCCCAGGGTCCTGGAGGGGCAGGACTTGGGCATTCGCTGCTGTATTCCAGGCCACGGGAGACAGGAACAAGCTGATCATGATCTGGGATGCAGCCACCTGCAAGCGCCTGCACATCTTCACTGGGCATCGTGATGCTGTCTCGGTGAGTCACAGGAATCAGCTGTGATGTCTGTGGGGCCAGGCAGCCATGTCCTCCCATGGCACTGCTGCCTGTCCCTGTCCATCCATCTGTCCACAGGGTCTGTCCTTCCGGAAGGGCACACACCAGTTGTATAGCGCTTCCCATGACCGCTGCGTCAAGGTCTGGAATGTTGCAGAGAACGCATATGTGGAGACCCTGTAAGACCTGGGGGTCACCCCACTGACCCTGCCACTGCCACAAGATGCCCTGGCAACTTTGAGGGAGGTAAGGCAGCAGAGAGAGAGCCATGCTTGCAGCAGCTCTTTGTCATCTGCTCCTCCAGGTTTGGGCATCAGGATGTCATCACAGGGCTGGACAGCCTGAGCCGGGAGTGCTGTGTCACATCAGGGGGACGGGACGGCACTGTGCGGCTCTGGAAGATCCCTGAGGAGTCACAGCTTGTGTTTTCCGGGCACCAGTAGGTCTGGGGCAGGAGAGGGGACTGCATCGGAGTCTGACTGGGGCAGTGGTTTGCACATGCCAAGCACCACCAGGAGCCTGCCAGCACCCTGTGGGTGCTGATGGCTTGAGCCCTTGTGTTCTAAACAGGATCTCAAAGCACAGCTATAACTGATGGTAGTTGGCCTTTCTCTTCACAGGGGCTCCATTGACTGTATCCAGCTCATCAATGAGGAGCACATGGTATCGGGCGCTGATGATGGGTGAGCACAGGGCTAGGACAGTGCCTGGGGTGGGCAGGCACTGCCTCTTTCGGCTTCCTCACCTCTCCCCTCCCTGGCAGGTCTGTAGCCCTGTGGGGGCTGACAAAGAAGAAGCCCCTGGCATTGGCCCGGCAGGCACACGGCGTGCAGGACACCCAGGATCTGCAGCAGCCATACTGGATCTCTGCGGTGGCTGCCCTGCGCAGCAGCGACCTCCTGGCTACAGGTGTGCAGCAGCTGCTTTGGAACAGGGCTTTGGGGATGCAGCAGGGGTGCCATCCTGCTCCCTTCCCTAGATTGGAGTGCACGACAGTTTTCTCTCTCTGTCCCAGGCTCCCACAGTGCCAGTGTGAAGCTCTGGAAGTGCAGTGAGGGATTTCGGAAGCTGGAGCCCCTCTGGGACATTCCCTTGGTACGAATGGGGAGGTTGGGGTTGCTGGAGCTGGGCTGGAGGGTCTCTCAGTGTGGCCTCCCCGCCCTGGACAGCAGGAGGAGGCTGTGGGAGGCCTTCACCCCTGCTCTTTCCTCTCCAGGTGGGTTTTGTCAACAGTCTCAAGTTCTCATCAGCTGGTGACTTCCTAGTGGCTGGCCTTGGGCAGGAGCACCGGTACTGTCCCCCTGCCCCAGCACTGCCTGGGGGTTCAGTCCCCTCCTCCTCCAGGGCTCAGCAGAGAGTGACCCCCATCTCTCTCATCTACAGGCTCGGCCGATGGTGGAGAATCAAAGAAGCCAAAAATAGCATCTGCATCATCCCCCTGAAGCAAAGAGCAGCACCCCCCGGCCCTGAAGCCTCTGACAACTCCTAGCACCATGACGCTGAGTCATTAAACCCCTGTTCCTGGAGTTGCTTCCTGTGTCCTTCATGCACCTATCTTACTGGGGCTGCACCCACCCTCCTAGTGCTGGCAGGACGTGAGTGGGGGATGTCGCATGGCCATCTGACCCGGCTGGCCCCCATGTCATGTCATGGCTCTGCCCTCTGTGAGGGTCTGGTCCTTGCCCTCAGATGTGGCCAGACCTGAGCTCTGAAGAGCCTATAAAAAAACAAACAAAAAAACCTCCCAAAACCCCAAACAACAAAACCAAACCCACTTTATTTACATAAATTACAAAAAAAAAAAAATCACGCTCTTCACAGAAATCTACTCTTAAAAACTTGGTTGGGCTCAAATACTTGGCTCCTGTTACCCTCCTTCAGCTCTCTCCAGACCCCTCCCCCCTGGGTTCTGCAGGGGCTGGGAGGCAGCAGGCATTCACCCTCACTCCTGCCTCATCTCCCTCAAAGGGGTGAGAAGCACTACACACAGGAAGGGGAGGATGGAGGGGGCTTGGGGCCAGCCCAGCAGTGCTCAGCAGATTTCCTGGGGCTGAAAACAGGATGAAAAGGTGAAATTGTGCAAAGTTCTGGGAGAAGGGTGACACAGGGCACAGTTTGACACAGGGGGGTGATGGGAAAGGCCCTGCACCAGGGAAGCTGAGTGTGCGATGTGGCAGGAGTGAGGGTGGCATGTGCCAGCACGGGGCTGGGCATGGCTCAGTGCAAGCAAAGCGTGAGTTGCAATGTGGCTTGGTGAAAGGGAGTTTGGTTGTGCAGCACACCTCGGTGCAAGGGACACAGGGATGTGCACCAAGGCTCAGTGTAGGTGGCAGGAGAGATTTCCACCAGGGTTCAATATAAGGGACAAGTCAGGGGGCTTGCACCACAGTTCAGTGCAGGGAACAGGGGCCGTGCACTACAGCTCAGTGCTAGGGATGGGGGGACAGTCACCATGGCTCAGTCCAGGTGACTTAAAGGGATGCACACCGTGGTCAGTGCAAGGACCATGTCTCAGTGCAGGTGATGGCGGGGTGTACACCACGGCTCAGTTCAAAGGATTGAGGATGGTTCAGTGCAGGGGAAAGGGAACATGGAACGTGGCTCAGTGCAAGGGAAGAGTGACACATACCGTGACCCAGCGCGTGGGATGTGTAGCTTGTGCTGGGGCAGGGGCTGAGCCTCCTGGCTGCCTCTGGCACTCAAGTGGGCCATGCTGTGGGCACTACTGTCCCTGGGAGGGACCTAGAGTGCAGTGAGGCTGTGAGCAGGAGTGGCAGCACCATGGCCTGGCCCCTGGCCCCTGCCCTTCACAAGGATGACGTCGTGGAGTCCACCACCTCGCGGCCGTTACACACCGTGGGCACGAACTGCGAAGCTGAGCCTGGCCAGGAAGGCAGCAGTCAGGGACAGTTTGGAGTCTGCCAGCAGCATCCTCCCAGCAGATCCCACTGCCACGAGCAATGGGTGCTCGGGGAGCTGCATCCTCCAGGGCTGCAGTGGAGGGTGCCCAGGGCAGCCACGTTTTCCCCCCATGCCAAGTCATGACAGGTGGCCAGGGTAGCCACATACACTGGGACTGGGCTGGAGGGTGCCTGGGACAGCTGCCCCCCCTCAGGGCAATGATGGGTCCTCAGGAGCAGCAACCACTGGCAGGCTATTCTGCATCCTTGGGGCTGGCAGCCATGGGAGTTGAGGGATTGGGACAGGGAACAGGGATGTCCCCACACAGCATCCTCCATTTCCCTCCAATACCAGCCATGTTCTACCCTGCACTCCACTTTCCTTCAGGGGCCCATGCTGGGTTGCTTCTGTCCCGCTGCCAGGAAGGGGAAGCTGCCCCCCCAGCCCATCCCCAGCCCCACCATGCTCACCATGGGACTGGCTGGAGCCGGCAGCCGCCACGCTGAACCTAGCAGTGCCCACGCGGTGGCTGGCCACATTCTTCTGCGGCTGGAAGAGTATGATGTGGAGCTTGGGGGTGAAGAGGCAGCCGAGGACCACAGTGCCACTGAGGCTCACAGAGATGCACATGGTGGTGGTCTGGACCTGAAAACAGGAGTGGGCATCAGGTAATCCTACCACTACCCTCTGCCCTGAGTGGGGCAGGATGAAGACCTCACAGTGGCACTGGTCAGCTCCACCAGGCAGAGGCTACTGCCTCCACCCCATAAGGATATCCCAGCCCACACCTGGTTGCTCTGTCAGAATGGACCCACTGGAGACCCATAGAAAGAGGAAGGGCACTGCCCTGATGAGGACATGCTGCCCCTGAGAAGAGGGTACACTATGAGCAGCATCCCCAGCCTGGCCACCCTGCTGCTTTGGGACAGTGCCTTTGACCAGAGGCCAATACCCCCCACCTCAGTGCCCACTTCCATCAAGGGATGCAGGTTCTTGCTGGAAGCCCCCAACAGCAGTCAGCCCTGCCAATTCCTTCACGCCCAGCAAAAATGTATCTGGGCACCCTAGTCAGGTGTTTGAGGTCCTGTAGGGTGCATCCCATGCTCCTCAGGGACCATGCTGGCACTGGGGTTAGCATTCATGCCCTGTCGGAGAGGAGTCTGGATGGGCCAGGGGCTGTCTCATTTTTTCACACTGCAAGGCTGAAAGCTGGCAATCACTCCAGGTCAGAGGGTCTTTGGAGGTCTCAGGGCTGTTTCCCACCCTCACCCTAGCAAGCAATCTTTCAAGGTAGAGAATGGGAGGTCTTCTTCCCAGAACTTCCTGGCTACAGCCCTTCAGCCACCCTTCATATGATCTGTAATGCCCCAATGAAGAGGTGACCATCATCATCAGGTCCATGGCTGAAGACCCTTCCCCAGGCAAATGCATCTCCTAGTCATAAGCCCCACAGGGCCCAAATCACCAGGACCACTCAGATAAAGCCCTGTTAGAGCCCCCCTCCCAAAAAAACCACCCAGCTCAGGCTCTTACTCTGTAGTCGCTAGAGGTCACGTAGAAGATAGGCAGGAAGGCCAGCCAGATGATGCAGGTCGTGTACATAGTGAACCCAATGAACTTGGCCTCATTGAAGTTTTCAGGGCATTTCCGTGTCTTGAAGGCATAGACCGTGCAGAGGACAATCAAGAGGACATTGTAGGTGAGTGAAATGAGCATGTTGGAGTCACGGTTGTTGCACTTCAGGGTGACAATGTACCTCTTGTCAGGCTCGGTCTCCTTGCCTGTGCCAGGGGTCTCCACCAGCAGCCAGATGATGACGATGATCAACTGGCAAGAGATAAGGGCCATGCAGATGACCACTTGTGATGTGGGGCTGATGAAGCGGGGCCGCTGGACCCCTTCCTTCACCCCGCTGAAGATCCTGGCAATGCGATTCGTCTTGGTCAAGAGGGCAGAATAGCAGACAGCGAAGGACGTGCCCAGCCCCAGGCGCCGGAGCGTGCACACCCCAGTGGAGGGCTTCGCGATGAAGATGAAGGTCATGCTGTAGCACATGAGGACCCCGGTCAGGAGAATGTAGCAGAGCTCCCGGCCAGAGGCCTTCACAATGGGGGTGTCATTGTGCTTCATGAAGACTCCAAAAACAAAGAGGGTGGAGATAAAACCCAGGCAAGAGATAGTGACAGGGCCAATGGCCCAGGCATCTTTCCAGCGGATGTACTCTTGGGGCAACTCATAGCAGCCATTCAGGGTCTCATTGGGCCAGTAACCAAGACCACAGTCCATACAGGTGAACTCATCCAGCAAGTACTCATAGGGTTGGCAGGGGATGCAGATCCAGCAGCATATGTCTCCAGGCTGCATGCTCTTAATCTCATTCTTCTTGCAGGGGTCGCTGCACTGGGACACAGGGATGGAGGTCTTAGCCCATGGGATGAGGCTGGTGTTGAGGATGAGCCCCTCAGCCCAGTATCCCACCTTCTGATACCGATACCGCCCATCCACGTGGTGATAGTTGAAGATGTTGTAGCGTCCAATCCCATCACCATAGCTGTCAAATCGAACAATGCTACTGGTGTCTGCTGGCCTGAATGGAGCTGAAAAGAGGAAAAGGGGAGATGGTCACTGCCATGAGGCAAGAAAATACTCACACCCAGCATGGAGGCAGGCCTGCTTCAAAGGGTCACATCCCACCATGGCCACAAGCAAATGTCCAATCTGTTCCCTGCCTTCGCTTTCATACTTACTGCCTGTGCACATGTTATGAGCAGGAAACAAAAGGTGGAGAACTACCTCCCCACATGCCTGAGAGCTCAGCAGCCCCAGTCAGCTCTGCAGGGGTAAAGTGGGGGATTTTGCAGCCTCCATGGTTCTCAGTGACACCTGGGTAGCCAGGCTCAGCCCAAGTCACAGATGACACACTTCTAATTCACCCCAAAACATGTGGGTCCCTTCTCAAGGCTATCCCTCCAGTTCAATCCACAAAATGTGAATAAATAACAATGCTTGCAAGTGAAGTCTCCAAGGACCCATGTTCTCAGAGGGTCCCCTGTGGGGCTGGTCCCACCCAGCTGTAGCAGGATGGAGTTGGTCACCAGCTTCTCCACACTGGGGACAGAAGGCTAGGTTTGCCTCTCAAGGGTAATAGTGAGCTGTTGGCATCCTGGAACAAGCACAGTCCACAGCACAGGGGTCCCTGGATGGGAGAAGGCTGGAGGAATGAAAGGGTCTTGGATCAAATTTGGGTCTCCTTCCTCTTCCCTGCTGCCTCCACTCATCCCTTTCCAGACAGGCAGACAAACCCCATCTCCATCTCTGGACTCACCATCAAAATTAACATTGAGTATAAAGTCCTTGTAGAACCTCTTGCCATTAACAGGCTTCATGGCATCGCAGAGCTTGGTGACATTGGGGCACAGAACCTTGTGCATGTTGTGGAGAGAGTGAGCCATGGCATAGACTGCATTGACCACAAAGGTGATCTTGGACTCTGGCTCAAACTTGCCTGTCTTGAGGGAGTATCGGCTACAGTCCTGTGTGTGAAAGCTGCACTTGAACTTCTGCTCCCAAAATTCCCGAAACCAGGGATTTCTGCTGTTATTATAGGGGTGGAGGTTAAGGAAGTAGGAAGCAAACTCCTTAATGGGGTAGGCTGCCAGCTCGATGGTGATGGCTCCCTCTGCCACAGCTTCGCTCCCAGCCACCACGCTCTCCAGGGCTCCCCATCCATCACTGGCCACCCACATGAAGGACACATTGACTCTCTGAGCAGCCGCCAGCAGCTCCCGGGCGTCTTCACTTCGGGTGAACAGTACAACCACTCTGGCATTGGGCTTCTGCAGCAGAGCCCGGACCACCCCATCATAGGTCTTCTTGTTCATGGAGCGCCCCACCTTCTCGGAGGTGGCAATGCAGATGTTGCGCATGCGGGCTTCTTGTTCAAAGGCCTCGATCCCTGTCTCCCCATAGTCACCCTCTGAGGCCACAGTGGAGACGTAGGTCCAGTTGAAAAAGCGAAGGATCTCTGCCATGGCTTTGGCTTGATAGAAGTCTGGTGGGACAGTGCGGGCAAAGTAGTCATAGCGGGACTTGTCACTGAGCTTGGCGCTGGTGGAGGCATAGCTGATCTGTGGGATCTGGAAGAGCCGCAGCAGGTTGGCCACCTGCATGGAGGAGGAGAGGTGAGAAGCTGAAGATGTGGCCCAACAAGAATATGTTCACACTGGAGGACCCCTGCCCAACCCCAAGTGGTAAGTGGTGCTGGCCACATTTCACAAGCTGGATTTGGGGAGCAGAGGGGACAGTGCCTCCTTGCACTAGGCAGCTCTTCCTACCAGAACTGACGTCCCCACAACTCCACCACAGTGTATCTGGCACCATTCTGACATCAGGAGTGTCACTGCCATGCAAGGACATGTCCCTGCACCCAGCTGTCCCTGGAGGACAGGACCCATGGAGCTGGATATGAGCTGAACCCCACTCCCACACTGCTGCAGCCCCAGGGACAGCCACCCACTGGGTGACAGGGCACCATTATCAGGAGGAGCAGCACCTGTAAGTGCTGGAAGCATACATCAAGCAGGAGAGGGCCAGCATCTTTCTCCAGACCCATGCCAGGACGTGGTAGACCAGGAACTGGTACCACCACTGTAGGGAGGTGACTTGCACCATCCAGGCCAAATAGCAGCACCAAGGGATTCAGCAGAATGGTGGCACCAAGGATGGCATGGACCTGAGCATTTAGAATGTCCTGGACTGAGGAGCTGCACTTGCTGCCATGATTCTCTGAGGGGAATAAGCCCCTGTCCCTGTGTGAGATGGATCCACCGGCTCAGCTCCCATGGCTCATGGCAAGTGAGGGCTACTCACAGCCCACAGGGGAATCCTGGGCACTATCTGGCCTTCAGTTGCCCCATGGTTGCAGAGAAATTGCTGTCTCTGGTGCCAGCATGGCCTACCATAAAAAGGGCACAGCATCACTGTGAGGGACATGACAGCATCTCTATGCTCTATCCCCATCAACACCATTTCTGCCAACCCCCCAGCCCCACCCAAGCCCCTCTTGTCTGGGTGATACCTGGATGGAAACATCGCTGTAGGAGCCCCCGATGACGCCGGTGATGGCGGTGGGCACGTCATCATGGACAGCATAGGAGCCATCAGGGCAGATGTGCTCGGAGCCATCCACCTTGGTGAGGGAGGCACGGACAAAGTCGAGGGACTGCTCAAGGGCATAGGTGTCCTTGGAGCAGGTGTCGAGGATGTGGGCACCCAGCTTCACCCCTGGCAGGATGCTCTTGTCTTTGTTGATCTCATCCAAAGCGAAGAGCATGGCCTCCAGGCGCTGGATGCCCCGGTGCTCATTGATCTTGCCACAGTCTTCGCTCCCCACTCCTTTCTCATGGACAGGGAAGAGGCCCCCAATCACCAGGTCCCCGTCCATGCTGATGTCCTTCTTGCCAGCCATGCCATGCCCAGTGGCCATGCAGGTGGCCAGGAGCATCAGCCACAGCCAGGCGGCCGAGGGGACCGCCATGGAGTGTGCTGGTGCTGGCCAGGGGACCTTGTCACCCACTGCCACCTGTCAGGGTGAGGGCAGGCAGTCGCCAGGCATTGGTTGGTAGGGGTGGCACAGCGTATTGTCAGCAGGAGGGAGGTTGTGCTGCCCCAGCAGAGCCCTCAGCACCTAGAAAAATGAATAGAAAAGCTGCTGGGTCTGTGGGCTGCCAGAGGAAACAGGGACTGTACCCAGGGGCAGTGCTAGTGCTGCATGCACAAGCAAGGGCATGAGCCTGCCTGTGCCCCATGTTCCAGTGCCTCCCCTCCAGGGTGGCCTTAGGAAGGAGCCAGGATAAGCTTCCACAGTGACCTGGGACCCCAAGACACCCACAAGTGACCCAGACCCCAGGGGACAAGCAGGGGCACAGGGACCAGTTACCACACAGCACTCCCTGGTATGCACCAGCATAGGCAGGAAGGCTGCAGAGCTGGCTCTCATGGCAGCATGGGGCAGAGCAGCCTGCCACGGGGCAGCTTACTGACCCCTAAAACACTGGGGAGAAGGAAAGGAGCCAGGGAAGCCACCCACACAGGAACGTCACCCAAGGCATTGTGCCTGGGCTGGGTGGGCAGAACAAATGCTGGCTCCAAGCCAAGCCCCCAACCCATGCAGTGGCATCTCAGGTGCCGACAGCTCCCAACCTCCAGCCAAGAGCACTGCCAAAAGCAGCCAGCCATGAGCCCACAGCACCTGCAGCACATAGCATCCTACCACCACTGTGTTTCAATCCCTGTCCCACACCCAGGATCCCACATGTCTTGCTGGTCTCCCTGGCACTGCCTGTGGCACCAGGGCCAGAGCAGGGACATGCCATTGGCTTCATCCTCCAGCAGCGATGCATGATGCACAGAGCAGGCTCTGGCAGTCGTGGTGCTTTAGAGCCTGTTCTCTCACCACCGCCCCTTCCTTCCCCATATACTAAATTCAGAGATTTCAGTAAAAGTAAGAGCCAGGTTTGCTGACTCCTTCTGCAGAAGCACGGAGGCGCGGGGGAATCAAAGGCTTTTGCAGCAGGCAGGCCTTTTTTTGGCAGGAGATGCAGTCCCCTCAGAGATTGGTTGTCTTTTCCTGAACCATGGGAGAGATTTGTTTCCCATTTGAAGCCGACTGCTGAAATCCCACTGGGCTGGCATTTTGGGGGCCATGGGAGAAGGAGATTCCCTGACAGCCCAGAAACCTCAGGCTGCTCTGGCACAGGAAGCTGCCAGTGCTGTCATTGGTCCTGGGGCTCACCTGCAGCCCAGCAGAGTGGGGTGCTCATGGGTATATGGGGTGGGAGGGGGATGCCAGAATGTGCTGGCTTCCCTGCAGTCCCTGAAGCCAGTACCAGGGCCTCTATCCCCAAGTAGGAGCAGGGCACCCCTCAATACCCCTGTGGTGCTCATGGACAGGCAATGCCCATGGCTGGGGGAGCCCTCTTTGCTGGAGCTGGCAGTGATGCCCGGGGGATGCAGGCAGCAGTGTGGCATAGGGTGTAATGGGGTGGGATGATGAGATGCATGCAGACCTCCTCCTCCATGCCCCAAAGTACCTGTCCCTGGGTGCTGCCTGCTTGAGATGATCCCCCAACCACCTCAGGGTATCTCCGGTTTAAAGGATTTTGGAGAAGGGTCCCTGCCTTATTTCAGGCAGAGAATGCTTTGAGGGACCAAGGATTTCCTCAAGCAGGAAAGAGGCCACAGGCACATTGATTATTGATGGAGTCCATCATCAGCAGGCTGCACCTGGCACAGGCATCCAGCAGGACCCCGAGCCCAGATCCTTGGGGCCCAGCTGTTCTGAGGCAGCTGGCAGTTTCCACCAGATAAAAGGCACCTTCAAAGCTCTCCTCAAAGGGAAAACCATCACCCACCCTGCAGTGAGCCCTGAGCGACACCACAAGCAGGACAGTGGCCATCCCCACAGCTGCTCAGCTGGCTTCAAATAGTACTAGGGAGAGCACAGAAATGTGTATGGAGAACATCTGGGAAACTGAAGAACCTAGCAGGGCAAAGCCAAGTCCAGCCTGATGGCCACAGTCTGGTGGGAAATCTCCTGCCAGCTGCTGGCTCCTGGCAGCCTCCCCTCCTGAAAGCATCTGTGAGTAGGATGAGCAAGAAGGTGCTATTGCTCCTACATGCCCCGACAGCTTCCCACTCACCCCCCACCAGGAGATCTGCCCCTCTCCAACACCAGCACCCAAAAGAGTGGCATGGGGCGTGTGAGAGCAGCAGTGCTAGGAGGGCGCAACGTGAGCTGCTACCATCACCTCCCCAGGGGACCCAGGGGTCCCACTGCTACTGAGCTGTGCCAGGACCCCCATACCTCCATTCTGTTCCAAGGCCTGTGAGCCCCAGTGCCCCGTGGGGCCAAAGCACTTACCCCAGGTGCTCACCCCATGTCCCCCCACCACTGTGGCTGTTTGGCTGTTTGGCTGCTTTGGTCCAGCCTGGTGGGAGTGCAGGGTGTGGGGAAAGCCAAAGCGAGAGGACATGCCACAACCGCGTCATGCAAACTCCAGCAGTGAGGCGAGAGGGGAGAGGAGGCTTCCTGTCCCATTGCAGCCCTCCGAGGGGCCAGGGTCACGGCCTCGGCTGATGCACCCCAAATCCCGTCCCCACCCCGCCCTGGGGTCCGGCTGCCCCGGCAGCCTCTCCGCCAAAGCTACTGCTCTGCCCGGCCGCGGGTAGCCTGAGGAAAGACCCGGCGGGCGGCAGCAGGGGTACGGGGGAGATCTGTGCCTCAGATCAGAGGGCGCTCAGCCCTGCATCCCTGCCCCGGTGACGGCGGGCAGCCCCTGCCCGGCCGGAGGCCCGCTGCAGTGAGGTCCCGATGAGCGCCCGCTGAGTGTGTCGGGACACCGGGGGCACGGGGATCTCCTTGAGCCCTTCTCCCGGAGACTCGCGGCTCGCCGTCTTGCCCCGGTGCCTCCCCATCTCGCCCGCACCACCAGTCCAACCGATGACGGTGCCGGTGCCC
>VWZO01017862.1:1406482-1462827 GCA_013396975.1 Bucco capensis
GCCCTCGCCCCCCCCCCCGCGGCGTGGGGGGCCCCCCCCCCCGCCTCTGCCCCCCGCCGTGCAGCTGCCCCGACGGCTGCGGGTTATCGCCGGTGGCCGTGTCCCTCTGCTGCGGGCACTGGGGCTTTGGGGACACCGCCGGGGCACGGCGCGGCCCGAGGTGACGGAGATGGGCGCGGCCCGGAGCGTCGGGGTGGGACCGCAGCCCTTACCTGGGCCCGGCGGGATGCGCCGGGAGCCGGTNCCCCAGCCCGGCCCCGGCCCGGCCCGGCGGGCAGCGGCACCCCTGGGGCCGCCCCACCTGCCCTCCGCCGCGCTGGGCAGGGCACCGGCAGGACATGGCCAAAGAAGCCATGACACAGGTAGGATATAGCAAGGGAAGGCAGGACATGGTCAGAGAAGGTAGGACACAGGTAGGATATAGCAAGGGAAGGCACGACACAGGCTTCTGCCAGATCCAGGCAAGGTATGGTCAGATCGAGCCAGGGCACAGGCAAGACACAGCCAGAGAAGGCATGACAGAAGCAGGGCATGGCCAGAGAAGCCAGAACACAGGCAGGACACGGCCAGTGAAGACAGGACATGACCAGGGAAAGAAACATATGGCTAGGGTACACGCAGGACACAGCCAGATGCAGACAAGGGATGGCTAGATCCAGGCTGGGCAGAGGCAGGACACAGCCATAGCAGGCAGGATTAGCTCAGTACCCTAGCAGACCCAGCAGGGCACAGCTCAGCACCTGCTGCCCCAGGCCCAGAGCCCCCAGCTCAGGCCTAGTGCAGTGAGAGGGATCCTAGCCCCAGTTCCAGCTCCAGAGCCACAACCTGGTGCCCTGGGGTTGTTCCCACCCCTGCCCACCACAGCCTCTGCCCAGCCTGCCCCCTACTCCCCAAGCCTTAGAGGGGCACCAGGGGCCCAGCATCACCCCCTGCACTCCATGCAGCTCCTGGCACTCACCATTGGCCCAAGCACCAAGCTGGAGGAAGGCTTCAGATGATGCTTCCTGGGCTGCATCCTCTGAAGGCAGAGGCAATGGTTGGATTTAATGTTCCAGGTCTCCACCGCTAGCCTAAAGCCTTTCTGGAGCCATTTGGCCACTCAGGATCCTGCCATGCTGTGTCCCCATTGGTCCCATACTGGCAGCCTGACTGTCCTGGAGAGTTCCATGAATGGGACAGGGATGACTCAAAACCTGCAGATGGGTGGAGGCCAGGGGTCCCTCTGGAGCAGCACCCCAAGCAACCGCCTCACCACCTGTGACCTCATTGACAGGTGCTGTGCTTTCAGGCTGCAGGTCAGGAAACTGCAGCAAAATCACAGAATCACAGTATGTCAGGTGTTGGAAGGGACCTAGAAAGATCATCTAGTCCAACCTCCCTACCAGAGCAGGATCACCTAGACAAGCTCACACAGGAATGTGTCCACGTGGGTCTGGAATGCCTCCAGAGAAGGAGACTCCACAGCCTCCTGGGCAGCCTGTTCCAGTGCTCCGTCACCCTTACTGTAAAGAAATTTTTCCTCAGGTTAATACTAAACCTCTTGTGGTCCAACTTGCTCCTATTCCCTCTTGTCCTAACACTGGATGCCATTGAGAAGAGCCTGGCTCTCTTCTCCTGACACTCACCCGTAACATATTTGTAAACATTAATGAGGTCTCCTCTCAGTCTCCTCTTCTCCAGGCTGAAGAGACCCAGCTCTCTCAGCCTGTCCTCATAGGGTAGATGCTCTACTCCTTTAATAATCTTGGTGGCCCTGTGCTGGACTCTCTCCAGCAACTCCCTATCCTTCTTGAGCTGGGGGGCCCAGAACTGGTTCAGGTGGGGCCTCACCNCACAGCATGACCTACTCTGTCCCTTCCCTCCCCAGCTGTCCTAGTTTGAGAGGATAACCCAGCACCTCCCATAGCAAGGTTCCCCTGGGGTCTCATGGCACCAGGACCCCAGGCTCTGCTGGACCATGTCCTTTCAGGACTGCTAGCACAGATTAAGCAAGGCACTGGGGATAGGACGGAGCCTGGGCTGGGGGACCTCACCTCCACAGGCTCAGGAGGGTCAGGAGGAGACATGCTATACCGATGGATGCTGACACCACCAAGGTCCCGCTTCCCTGCCAGCAGACAGGGCCTGACATGGGCCTCGCATGCACTCCAGCACCAGCTGCATCCTCCTGGCTGCTGTTTTGGTGCTGCCAACAGCAGAAGGCCAATGGCAAAGCTTCCCTGGCCCACCATCTTTGATGGGGTTAGGGCACAAGTGGTGTTGGGATCCACTGCCTGCCTCCAGTGCCCCCCCTCAAGCATCAACCAGGCATAAATATTTCAGGGGGCCTGGCAGTTTTGTAATAACCAGCAACAAAGATAAACACTGGGAAGAGCAATATTTTTCCATGTGGGCTGAAGGTGTTTAATATTTTATCACTCAGAGCACAAAATATTTATGAACAATCTCATGTCAATCACTGGCTGAGGACTAATCTTGACCTTTCCAAGCCAGGGAGGACACATCCTCATTGCAGAGGGACAGACAGGCCTCCTCTGCCCCTTGCACCCCTTCCCCATGCTCCAGTTTCGGGCTAGCACATACAACTGCTGGAGAACAAGCCCTGGGCTGCCAAAGGCACTGGGTGCACTGGGGCAGGGTAGGGTATAAGCTCTGCTGGGCAAGGTGCTCTTGCACCTGGCATCGTCCTGGGGCACCATGGTGGTGGTGTCCAGGTTGCTCCCTCATCTAAAGACTGGCGGACAGGGAACTCAGGCCAGTTACATACAGCCCTCCCTGCCTGCACCTCACAGCTGCAGGACCAGGCAGATGGGAAGCCAGGGAGCTACTGGGCCCACCAGCAGCCCAGGGACCTGGCTTTATTGGTTTTACTTTTGGCAGGTTCCCAAGAGGTGCAGGGATATCACCTCCTTTTAGTCTAGTCCAGCTCAGCATGGTGGCTGGGACTCTTCCCTGCTCCCTTTGCAGCTTGCGGAAGCTGGGGACAGTCCCCATGGCCCTGCTGGGTTGCCCAGGCAGGGAGCAAGCACAAGCAGTGGGGACATAGAGCCCTCGGCAGGTCTCTGGCTTGGCCAGGGGTTACAGGGAGCAGTCCACCACCAACCTGCTGCTCCTCACCACGGGGCAGGACGGCGCGATCAGCCAAGAGGCAGTCAGCAATGCCACTGGCCACCAGTGGGGAAAAGCATCCACTTTATTACAGACCCCAAAGCACCTGTGGCAGTGCCAGGAGAACCAGGTTTACACAGGATGTCTCCACTTTTCAGCAAGGGGAAGAGAAGAGAGGAATGAACCCAACCAACTCTACTCACGGCTCTTTGGTGCCAGAAAATACAGAGCAGTGCAGCAGAGAGAGGCTGTGGGTGACAGCGGCACCAGTAGAGATGAGGGGGGACACCTCTGCCATCCACCCCCCTCCTCCTGGGACACCTGTAAGGAATTTGCAATGCATCTAGAGACACACAAACAGCAAATGCATTTTGCTTTCCCCCACATGCCTGCACCTTCCCTGCGCCACTGAGCGCTGCAGGAGACATGCCACCTCCCAGTATCCCCGACAGGGTCAAACACCCTTTCTGCAAAGAGGAAGAGTGGAAGAGTTCCTAGCAGGAATCAGCAACTGAAATCTCTTGGCTGGAGAGGAAGGAGGTGGGAAAGGCAATTGGTTCCCAGCATCTCAGAGCCCAGCAGGAGGTGAGGCAGACAGGTCTCCACTTCACTCTTCTCCTCTCTCAGCAGCAATGGGCTCCTTGGTCCACTTGTCTGTAACTTCCTGGTTGCCCATGTAGCCCACGCTGGGCAGTGGGCCTTGGGCTCCCTCCCCGTCCCCAGTGGCCTCCAGGTCCAGCTCCTCGAAGGAGGAGCCACTGGCTCCCGACTCGCTGTAGCTGTGCTCACTGCGGTTGTCCGCCTCCTCCCGGCCACGGCTGGCTGGAAAGGGCAGCAGGATTGAGGTGGCCACCGAGGTGTCTCTGCTGTCAGTAGCCTCAATGCTGACGGAGCTCGTTTCACTCACAGTGTCAGCCCCTGGGGTGGAAAATGAAGGGGAGAGAGTGAATGCTGTGGGAAGGAGGTGATGGGGATGGAGTGCCACAGCCTTCAAAGCCATCAGAAACCTCAGGGACATCAAGCTACAGTGAAGATCAGCTTATACCTCTTGCTACCTCTTGTACCTTTCAGAAGTTACCAGGCCAATACAAGCATGAACTGGACTCAAGCAGCTCCTTGAAATCAGGGCAACCTCAAGCCAGCACAAGCAACCCCCGACTTCCTGCTGTGCCCTGATCTCCTGTCTGTACCCTGGCCCCACTGTTGCTCTCCGTGCACATACCAAGGATGTGGCATGGGAGCTGAGGGACAACCTGCCCCTGGCATGGCACCAGGAATAAGGTGAGGAGTAGAATGCTGTGCCATGAGGGTGATAGGCAGCTGCAGCACAGCTTGAGCACCCAAGGGGAAGGTGGTGTGCAGGCCATCAAAGGTGGGTGTAGATTCAGCCTCATGCCAGGACACCCTAACACTGCCTTCAGCACCCCCACAACCTGCTCCCTGCATGACTCTTCTGCCACAGCCAGCTCTTGCAGCCGTGCAAGGGCAGGGAGGGCAGTGGCAGATGGGACTCAGGGTGCCAATGGATGAGGGGCGCCCTCAAAGCTCACTCAGCACTTCTCCACGTCACCCCACTGCCAGTCTACCCCCCCATCTTGTGGCCAAGCCCCCCTGGGGTTTCCCCTGCCTACCCAGGCAGACCCATTGACCCAGCCCTCCCCTCCTCAGATCCCTGCCTCATTAGCTTGGGTGAGAACACAATTAAGGAGTCGACAAGATGAGCGAGTCAGATTGAGGCCAGCAGCTCCATGCTGTTGCCAGAGCAACCAGCCGGGAGACAAAACCCTCCTGTAAAACATTAATCATTGTTAATTATGACATCACAGATTCACATGGTTAATTATGACATCACAGATCCACGTTGCTGATTACAACAGCAGTAGTAAACACTGGGTGGGCTCCTCCATCACAGCCCTCTCCGCTCCACTCTCTTCCTGCCTGCCTTGCACTGGCAGGAAGCACATGCCAGGCTTGGCTACTTCCCAGCACCTCCAGCTCCATCCATGCTGGGCTGGGCTCTCCTGCCTAGGATCATGCCCTGCACCAGAAGAAGCTTCAATGGGCAGCAGGACTGGTGGAGGGCCACAACTTGCCACCAGCAGGGCAGGGAAGTGGCAAAGAGGATGATGATGACAGTAGACAGACTCACAGGAGGGAGAGGAGCCCACTGCTCCATGCTGGCTCCCACCGGTGTGGCTCCATCCCCAGCCACCAGTGCAGGGCTGTGCCAAGCTCCTGCTGGCATCTCCAGTCTCCCTGGGCTCTTTCAGCCAGTGTGCCTGGGGCTGGGCTGCTTGCGCTCCTCCAGCTGCACAGGAGCCACTGATCTCCTGGAGGAGACCCGCCAGGGAGGGAACTTTCCTTCCAAACACCCTTCAATGCCTTTCTTTGCTGTTTTTCTTCACAGCCTGGGCAGCTGCCAGCAGAACCTCTTGTAAATGGCAGTCCTCTGCCTTCTGAGCAGCATCATCCCACGGTCCTGCCGTCTTGAGTGACAGCTGTTTAGAGAGGATTGAGCAGTGATAGCCGGACGAGAAGCAGCAGGGAAAGACCCACAGACACAGTGTACCCACTGCTTCATCCCCTGGATGGTGTATCAGCTTCATCCCACCCAGAGAGCACCTGGAGAGGTTCCTGAGCCTCCATCCTCTTGCAGCCCCTTTGGTAGCTGGAAAAAGCCAGGCCTGGGCCATGCACCCAGCAGTGACTGGTGATCCTCTCATGAAAAGGAGAAAAGAACCATTGCCTGCTGACGCATGCTGGCTTTGCTGCAGCATCAGCAAGCACCTCGACATGGAAACTACATTTACTCTAAGTTAAAAAGGATGTTCTGCATGCTGCTAGTGAGGCACTCACCAAAGGGGATGGTGGCCAGTAAGTGGGCAACAGAACGGTGGGAGATGCTGTCCCACTAGCAGGATCTCAGCAGGGCAGTGGGTCAGCAGGGAGCTGCAAGACACAGAGAGGAGCATACGGCCCCTGAGCCTTGAAGCCAACTATGGGTTTGGAGTGGGGATCTCAAAGAAAAAAGTAAACCCAGTTTGGCCAAACTGGTGGCATGGACACATTCCCACCATGGCTTCATGACAGCTCACATCATTCATGGTCATCTTGCATCCCTCTGAAACCTGGACAAGAGTGACCCCAACCCCCCAAGCCAGAACCTGCCTGCACAGCAGCCCTCCCATCTCACCCTTTGGGCTAATTTGCCTGGGAAGCCATCATGTAACCCTGTGCCATAAAAGCAAAGGAGCTCATGAGGAGAGGAGCAGCACAGGGGTGAAGCTGACCCACACACTGCTCTGAGCCACCAGTGCAAGAAAGCACCACTGTCCTCATGCCTGCAGCTGCCATCCTCTCCCTTGCTCCAAGGGCAACAATAAATTGAGTCCTGTTTCCTTTCAGCCAGGCACTTTTTCACCGCTCTGTCACTTCTGATCATGTTTGAGCAGCCTCAGCTGGCAAATTTGCCCATTTCAGCAGCCTCACTCTCCTCTGTGCAGGACAAGGCTGGCTCCAGCGCTGCCACTCAGCCTGGCCAGGAATGGATGTCCAGGACCGGCATGGCAAGAGACAGAGCTACTGCTCCTTGGGATGGTGTGGGGTCACTTCTTGCAGGGGACACGGCAGGAACCCCCAGCTGTCCCAGCACAGCCCAGAGAAGCCAGGCAGAGTGTGGCAGGGCTCCAAGAGGGCAACCAAAGCCTTGTGGACAAGCAGGGGTTCAGCTCCACTCATGGGCATGGAGATTTCTGGCAGCCCTTGCATCCACTTCCCCATCCTGCCCCAGGCACCTTGCTCAGCTTCCCAGCAGGCCACTGCCCCTCCCCTGCATCCCACTGCCCTGCACTACACCAGAGCCAGCCCAGCATGTGGATGCAGCATTGCTTTTCCTTCTGGTGTGTGCAGTGAGGTGCTGGCCATCCTATGGAAACCCACCCCCAGCTCTGCTGCCTTGATTGGCAAAAAGAAGCAGAGCCCTAAGTGAAGCCTCACAGGGTGTTGAGGAGCCCCCCAAAGGCCAGGGCCACCTAGGAAGAAAAGAAGCCAAGTAGGCAACACCAGGAGACCATTCAGGAAGGGGTGCAACAGGAACCACTCACCCCATGCTTGTTAGGGAGCCAGCCTCCCCAGGCAGCTCAGCCCTGTGGCACCTGGGTACTGACCTCCCCAAATCCCCCTGGGAAGGAGGACCAGCCCCCTTCACATGTCGCTCCATCATGACACTGATGGCCAAGCATCACTCGCCACTGGATGCACCCAGGCCCTCTCTTTCCCCAGGTTCCATCAAATTTTCATCACCCCTGACACTAAATAATAGCTCAATGCACTGCCAGGAGGGGCACAGCTCCTCCACACTTGCCAAATCTTGCAGGAGAGGGGCTGGGGCAGGCAAACCATCAGAAAGGCACAGCAGCATTTGCACACTGGGATCCTTCTCGGGATGTTACAGGCAGGCAGAAGAGGCAGGACTCCTCGAAGGATGGACACAAGTGAGGATGAGGCAGAGCACATCAGGGAAGGTGCCCCCCGTGGCACTGGGGCTCGGTGGGGGATGCCATTGGTTGTACCCAGACACTGCTGGACAGACTCAGCTCTAGGAAAATGAGCACCTGAGACTCTGGGCAGAGCCACGTGCTTAGAAACCATCTGTGTCCATGCCAGTGAGCTCGTGTGGAGAGGCTGCTTTTGTCTGCTTTCACCTTCCATGCGCCACAGCAGGGTCACGCTAGAGAGCACGCTGCTGAGAGCGAGCCGGGAGCGAGGGCCTGCTGCGCGCTGTGCCAAAGCCCCAGAAAATAATTAAGTACAAAACAACTAATCGTGATTGACACTGGCCCCCTGGAGACCCATCAGCCACCTTCCAAAAATGCTTCCTGTCTTTCTGATGACCCTGATGATGGTGAAGAAGGGAAGGAATTAGTGCAGAGGCAGCCACAGCCCCCGGCCCCTTCCTTGCATGCCGAGTGTGCCTGTCCTCAGTGGAGCTGCCAGCACCCTGCTTTGTGCAGAGCAGCAGCAGCAGAAAGCTGTGACCCTGGACCAAGTCCCACAGCCTTTGTGGCTGCTGGCTTCACTCAGAGCCACATGCACCCAGCACCTCACAGGGTGACCTCAGGAGGAAGGACAGCAGATGACACGCTAAATGGAGAGATGCACTCCAAGGTCAGGAGGCTCAAGAAAACAAATCCAAGCTTTTCTTACTCATCTACATTGCTTGGTACCACTTGGCACCAGCCACAATCAGAGGTGAGAAGCTGCAGTGCCTTCTGCTGGAAACTCCTGAAGACCTTAATTCAAGGAAAGCATCACACAGCTGCTGGCAGGGAGTGCTGTATGCCATGACCAAAAGGTGCTGCATCCACGCAGAGCATTGCTAAATATGATACTTGCTCTGAAATCGCACGCTTAGTGCTTACTTCAGTACTTTGTGAGAGAGGAAGAAGAGTGGGCTTTGTCTGCTGCTGCACCAGGAGAATCCAAGGCTGCCATGTGTAGAGCATCCTCAGTGCCTCACAGAGAGATGGGGCTCAGCACCTCCCAGTCTCCTGCTTTGCCCTGCAAGGCAGCAGGATGTCAGAGCCACGTGTCTGGATTTGTGCAGCTCAGGCATGGCCAGAGAAGCCAAGTTCCACCATCAGGGACCACCACCCTCAACCTCGCAGGAGCACCCCAGCAGTGCCTGAGTCTCTGCTAGTGGGGCAGGACCACTTGAAACACCAACAGAGCTGAGATGAATAGAGAAATAGCCAAAATCCATGCATTTGGGGTTGAGAAGGAACCATACTGAAAAGCAGACAGGGATGTTGCTGTATCCACCCCTCTAGCCAGCATAGGAGAGCTTGAAAGCTGTCACAGACATCTAAGGATCTGATGGGTTATGCCATCACGCCTGTTGCAGGGGCTGAGCCTAAGCTGAGCTTGCTCCTTGAGCAGCTCCCCATGGAAGAAGGCAGAAAAAAAAATGGGAAAAGAGATAGGGGCTTTCTCTTCCTCCAGCTCAAAGGTGGTGCATGGACCCTAGCAAAAAAAGTATTTGGAAGGGAGGACTAGTCTCAACCCATAAGGCACCATCTTCAAGTTGTCTTGATACCTCAAGGTGTCTCCAGTGAGCAGCTGGGCAGAGGGTAGATCCACTGGCTGCACCCTCCACTGGAATCTCTCGCATCAGGGCTCAGAAAGCCCATGCAGGAACTTGACCCTGCTGCTGAACCAAGGGCAGCCCAAGAGTCACTTGATGGTTGTGGCAGCATCACCAGCAACAAACTGAGTCTCCAATGCCAGCAGGCCAGCGGCGGTGAGACAAGGCTGCTCACCAGGCACTGTTTCCCTTTGCACAAGCCCAGGACCTCCCCACATAGTGCCATTCTCCCTGACTGACAGCAGTTGTGCCAGCCTAGGGGACTACAACATCATGGGGATGCAGGAGATCATGGGGACCTCCAAGATCCTCAAGCAGAAGTGACACAAGCAACCTGAAGGCTTGCCCGATCCTCAGCCCTTTCTGATGGCTGGAGCAAGGATGTGATGCCCTGCCAGACCTGGTTCTGCCACTCTGCCCAGCAGCAATGCTGATCACAGTGCTACATCCAAGCTCAACTCTTAGTCTCCTAGGCAAGGCTAACCTCTCACAGGTATTACTATTTTAAGCTCATTTTGTGCAGACTCAGCAGATGACGCCACATCACACTGCACTGACAAAAGCTCATCTACATGACTGGAAGGGGAGGGGTGGTGGAGATGCTGGTCCAGAGCTGCTGCCAGGGAGCCTGGCCTGGGGTCTACCAGATGAGGAAGTCCAACATAATTTTCTGTCCAAAACTGGCAGGACCTTCCTAGCCCTTCTTCCAGCAGGGCAGAGACTCCCCCACTGTGGGCATGCTGGCAATGGTGTCACAGGGAAAGCACGGAGACAGGAGGGAAGCAAGGCAGTGGCTGCACTGAGCATCCCCTGGCTGTGCTGCGGGACCATGCACCCCTGAGCAGGGCAGAAAGGAGCATGCACAGCTGCTGAACCACCGACCTGAAGCAGCTTTTGCTCCCACAGGTCCTGCCATCCCTTACCGACACCAAGAGGCACCCATGGGAAAATGCTAGACCAAGCAGGCTGAGGGGTGCCTTTGGCCAACTCAGGCCAGTGCCCAAAGCAGCTGCCTCGATGCAAGGCAGAGAAAAACAGGAAGAGCCATTGTGAAAGCACAGGACCTGGAAGCACTGGGAAACCACTCCAATTAGACTCTGCTGCAGCGCTAAATGGACAGAGCTCCCAGAAAGCAATTCCCAGACTTGCTTTTACACCGCACACAATTAAGAATTAAAGCAACCCAAACTTGAAACTGTGTCAGAACAAATGGTCAGACTCCCTGGGAGGCAAGGAGAGCCATCACAGTTTTTTCATGCCCATTACACAAGCACAGGCAGTCAGTGGGGCAGGAGCAGGTGGCTGCCCCTACCAGTGGCGGGCTCAGCCACACTGTCCAGCAGCCCAGAATACTTGGCTAGCCAGCTCCTGCATCTCAGACATGTGAGCACGTGGGCCGGCAACGGCAACCAGCATTTTGGGTTACTATAGCACTGCTGTTCCGCGCCTACAGCCATTGTGGTCCCTTCCTGTATGAATACATTCAGACTCCAACAGATCTTGCTGAGCAGATGCTATCGGGCAACTCCACCACCAGCTACAGCAACCTGGTATTTAAGCTTTTTGCAATCCCAATATGTAACAGATGAAGATGAGATCAAGGAAGATGTATATGACAAGGAGAAAAACAAGCCCAGCTGCAACCAAAAGCTGCAAGATCCAGCTCTGCTCTAACAACAGTGGGAGAGCAGCTTGGCTGCAGCTTGGCCCTCACCCTGACACCACAGGGATGCCCGGGTGCTCCCTGAGGTGCAGTGTGATGCCTTGGGAATGAGATCCTATCTCAGCCCAGGGTGAGGGAAGGAGGTGTGCTGAGACCCTGGCTGGGCACCAGGTGGGTGCAGGTCAGCCCCTCTCTGCCTGTTCAGGTGGCAGCACCAGGCATACTGGGGACCCCCACCTTTGGGAGGGGCTCATGCTGATCAAAGATGGAACCCATGGTGAAAACCACAGATACCTGTGATGTCTGTCTGGGCATCCTCAGCCTCAGCTGCAGCAGCCCTGCTCTTCCTCTCCAGTTCTTTCATTTCAGGCACGTAGAAGTCCCCTTGGCGGGCAAGGGGACACACAAAGTAGATGCGGTCCTCCTTGTAGATCTCGATCCGGGGGTGGGCACAAAGCTTCCTCTCCTGAAAGACAGGAGGTGATGTGAGTCAGGGGTGGGCCCTCACCCACCACCCCAGCAGCCTCCCCATCACATGGACCTGCCGGCCTGGCAGCATTGCAGACTGACCCACTTCACCCACAAACATGGGTGCCCAGTGAGTACTGGGTCCTACCCTGAAACTGCAGTGCTGCTTTCCCTACCACAACAGCCCTTTGTGTGCCAGGGCCAGTGGGCTCAGCTCTGGGCTGAGCAACCAGCTGGGCTCAAGAAGATGCTGAAACCCAGGGAGACTCAGTTCCCCTGGATCAGCCTCAGTTTTGGTGTGCTCATTTGGGGCTGAAGCGAGGGATTTTGGGGAGCCCAGCAGCTGCTTTGCACAGACCTGCCAAGTCTCTTGTTCCTCCTGCCAGCACAGGCCCATGAGCAGGCGTAGCACTTCTCCACTAATTAATATAATCCAGAGCCGACAGCTCAAGCAGCTCCTTTGAGAATAGTGAGGGCAGGGGGAGTGGGAGATGAATCTCTGGCATTTCAGACAACTCCCCCTCTTCCTGACCCCACCTTACCCCGGCAGCATGCTTCAAGAGACCTTCAGACACCCCACCTGCCAGGGATCTGTGGCAGGGCCATGGCTCACCCTGGGCCATGTCCCAGCACATGCAGGGACTCTTGGGGGGCCAGGCTGAGGAGCAGCTGGACTCCTCTTGCCACCCCCTCCTCACCCGCCCACCAGCTGCTCACTGGCAGAGGGGGCGGCTGATTACAAGCCGGGTGAGAAGGGAGAGTGTCTCTTCAGCAGGTTTTCTTTTTTTCCCCTTTTCAAATCACTGACAGCTCCTATTTAACCTTGCAACCATCCTGACTACCCTCCTCCTCTCTGCCCTAACTATCCTCCTTTTCCTCTTCTCTGCCCCAACTATCCTCTTCCTCCTCCTTGCCTTGACTATCCTTCTCTGCCTCCCTGTCTCAAATACCTTCATTCTTCTCCCTGTCACATCCCTCCTGGCATGGCTTCCCCAGACACCCTCTAGCAGGGTCCCCATTCCTGCAGGACTCCCTGAAGCCAGGGCTGGCCCCTCTCCAAGGATGAGCTCTAGGGACACAACAATCATGATCTTAGAAAAAACTGTTTGTTCCTGACCCCTTTCACCCATGGGGATGGACCAAGCTGGTTTCAAATTATTTATTTCCCAATCAAATGCTGGCACCAGGCAGAATCCACAACAGACAGGAGCCAATGCTGACTCTGTCCCCAGCACTGGCAGCAAGGCCACCTGGAGAGTCACCTCCATGCTGGCAGGCTGCTGTGCAAGCAAGACAGTGAGAAAACCCCAGGTGAGCAACTTTTTTCCTGGGAAAGCCTGTAGGAGCTGGCTCTGCAGAGTCCCAGTTTACCCAGTGCCACCACAGCAGCAGAAACATGAACCCCAGCTTTACCCATCTCGTCTCAATGCCTCCAAGCCTGAATTTCACCAGAGTCTCCTCCAACTGAGGAGGAACCACATTCATGAGCCCCGTGCCGCAAGGACGCGCAGGGACGCAGGCAGGCTTCCAAGGCACTTGGATCCCGGAGTTCCCACTCGCAGGCAGGTGAAACACTAACACACATGGATCAAAACTGTATTAAATAAAAACAAGCCAGGCTGTTTTTAGCAGCAGAGCAGAGGCGGCTCACATCACTCCTGCTTTTTGAGCAACAATGCAGAGAAGAACCCTCCCCACCACTCTGCCCCTTGCTCTGCCAACCACAAGCCCATTAGCCAATCTTCAGCTCAGTTCGTTATTTTAGGTTACTGCAACACATACCAGAGACTGGCATCTCCAAGATTCACAGATTTTCCAGCTGGCCCTCCACCACTTAATGCAGAGGGGGACAAACTCAAAGGATCTTAAGAGCAGAGACCTTCACTAAATGAGGTATCTTATCAGTCTAAAACCTCAGGGCTCCAGTCTGGCCTCCAAGACATCCCAAGCTGACTTCCCAAAGCCCACCCTGGAATTCCTAAAGAATGGATCTGGGATATACCCTCTCCCTACAATTTACCTAAGCTGCTACAACTCCCCTTCCAATGACAGAGGCATAGTAGTGACTCCCTGCACAGACAACAACTCCTCCAAGCACTCAAAATGTGGAAATCGAGACTTTTTAAAGAATAAAAA
The DNA here is from genome assembly GCA_013396975.1 of Bucco capensis. Taxonomy (NCBI): domain Eukaryota; kingdom Metazoa; phylum Chordata; class Aves; order Piciformes; family Bucconidae; genus Bucco; species Bucco capensis. The sequence goes on from VWZO01017862.1 coordinate 1,420,000, forward strand.
TGCACACCTGTACAAAAAGCAGAGTCCTGGATTAGTTCTTGAGCCAAATGCTGCTTCACACTCAAGAATTATCCTGTAAGACAGACAAGGATGCTTCACTCTGCCAAGGCAGGAAGCAGCTTTGTCTCCCTGAAGCCAGGTGTCCTGCAGCCAAAGGCCATGGTCGTGGAGCAGGTCAGTGGGATGACACTGAAGTGGCTGGACAGTCTCTGTCAGTACCAATACCTGCCTCACTACAGACAGCTACAAAGATGCTTAATACTTGACTTCTTCCCAATTCATCCAGGGTTTTCCCCAAAAAGAAATGGAGGGAAAACAGAGCCTGGTGGCCCCAATTTATGCTTGTACAATTCAAGTTGGGATGCAGACTAATGAGCTGGCCTCTACTTCTGTGCTTCTTCCTCAAGCAATCCAGCTCCTGGCAGGGCTGCTGCAGAGCTCAGCACCGGCAGCCAGGCTCAGGAGAGGACAAGGTCCCCAAGAAGAAGCAGAGAGCTAGCAGCTGGGAATGCTATCATATCTGGGCTGGAAACAAAGAGATGAAGCAGTGTAGAGTTGAGGAAAGGGCAAAGACCATGAGGTGGGGAGCCAGGACAACAGAAACAGTTAAGCGGATCATCCAAAGGGGATGCAATGGAGATCGCCCTTGTGATCATCCCAAAGGAGATCAGGCGACAAGCAAAGGCTAGGCAAGCTCAGGCAGAGGTGAAGCAAAATGTAACCAAGAGGCAGATGTCAGTATAGGACAGAGCGGGCTTAGGGTTATCCCAGCAGAGAGGAAGGCTGCAAGGCTGATGCAAGGAGAGAACAACCTGGAGAGATTGGAGAGCAGAGCCCAAAGGCGAAGGCATAAGCAGAGAGCGAATTAGAAAAGGCTCAATGGCATGGCACAACAACAGAGACACTCAACAGGTAATAAGACACTCTAGAGCTGAGGAGGAAGCCCCTTGCTAGCTGTGCAGCTAAGGCAACAGATGGAGCAGCAACGTGGATGTGGAGTTTGCATGGCAGCGCCCTCCAGTCAAATCAAATGCAGTCTTATACAGCCGGAGGAGCTCAGCAAGAGGTGAACAGTGGGATACCAACAGCATCAGGGCCAGGCTTCTGGCTAGGACAGCAGGACCCAGTAAGTAGGGCAGGGAAGGAAACTTGTCCCTTTGCAAGGTTGTGCTGTACCACCTCCCTTCTCAGCCTCTGTCAGGAGCGCGTCCTTCCTCCAGTCAGCAAAGATGGAGGCAGCAGGGCAGCCTGCAAGGCTTATTTCTATGCAGGACCCTCCATCAGGTACCTGAAGCATGGGATTTATTGCACACAGTTCATACAGTCAAGCTACACACACACAGCAAAGGCAAATGCATCCAGAGCCCACCACTTCAGTCCTGACAGGCACAGCAGCTCCAGCATACTCCTGTTATGTCAGATCCACTGCTTCCCATGAAGACAAATCCTTTGTGGCCCATTTGAGGGCTGTGGTGGGATGTCGCTCACCATCCTCTTGGAAACAAAGGTTCAGTAGGGAAAGACTGTTGCAATTCTCTTTCCCAGGTGAAAAAACTCTGTCCAGTCTTTACCCCTAGGCTGTTCCCGAATCACCCACCATCCCTGAATCCCTGTAGGACTTTCTCCAGGTTGGCCTCAGCCCTCTAGGAATGGAGCATCCCCTGGGCTTGTGCATCAGAAAGGACCACAAGGATTATGCATTGAACTAGATTCCAGGAGACCCTTCTCCAGCAGTGGGAAGTGGCACCTCCCCAGCAGCACAAATTTTCCTCTCCCTACTCATCCATTAAGGAAAAGAACCCAATGTCTGCTCATGGAATGGCTTGGGCACTGTCTCTTGGCCGGAGAATGTCCCCACTTCCCTAGCAGGCAGAAGAGCAGTCCCAGGACTATGGAACATGTGATGAGGCAGTTGAGACATGACTTGCAGTCATTAAAATCCCAGCAGATTTGTGTCAAAATGGAAGGAGGTGGCAGGGTGCTCATGCCGCCCCGTGCCCTTCAGTGCCTGCCAGAAAGCAGAAGGCAAGCTGGGGCACTGCAGGGATTGGCTTTGTCACTCTGTCAGGCTTGTCTGCTCAGGAATTCAAATGCCACCAACTGGATCTGCTTCATCGCCCACTGCTGGAAGAGCTCAGCTTGTTAAGAGATCAGCAAAAGGAGCCTTGCAGATGCTCTTGGGATCCTTGCCATGCCCAGTGATGCTGGCACTCAGGCTCCAACTGAACCCACTGTCTGCCCCAAAACACTTCTAGGGTCACTGAAAAGGTGGTGGGGAGGCAGCTGCTGTCCCCATCCCACTTCTGGCCACAAGCTCTCTAGCCTGAGAGCCACCCTGATTTGTCCCTGCAACCTCCTGGCATGGATCAGGGGGTGATGGTTAAGACACACCAGCCTGCTGAGTGGCTGTTTCAGGGCCAACGGCTGTGGGAGCAGCAGGGGAGAGGCTTTTCATGTCACCACCAAGCACGACTGGGAGCTGAGTTGCCTGTGCTGCCCAAGCCTCCCTTGCCCATGCCACTGGCACTTGGGCCACTCAGGTTAGTGCCAGCACATCATCTGGCACTTGGCAGAGTGCAAGGGGACTCCAGGGAACCCGCCAAGCCCATCCCCACACACTAGCACCTCCTGCCTGCTCATGCAACATAACTCCTCCACGTCTTGCTTTCAGACGCATCCATCCTCTCCTCCTCCCAGGAAAGGGGTCAGACACTTTGGTCCTAGGGAATTTTAAAAAAACAACAAAACCACATGGAGCTGAAGGGCCCTAAAATCAGTTGCTAAAATTAGAGCTGAAACTGAGCCACCAGCTAGGACCGGAGGGAGTTCGCTGTGTGCCACATCCTCCTCGCTTCCTCACACGTTCCACGCTCGGTGTGTCATCCCTGCTTATCTTAGACCACGGGTGCTAGGTACTGCAGAGAGCTTCTGAAATTCAGCTTGCACAGCACCCAGAGCCCTTCAGCACTCTCCCAGCTCAGCCAGGGGATGGCAGGGAGAGGCAGGCAGATGTGCTTTACACCAGTAATACTACAAGACATGGTACAGGCAGAAGAGAGGACAAGTTGCTGGAGGCAGAGGCAGGCAGATGTGCTTTACACCAGTAATACCTCAAGCATCAAGGAAGCCCCAACATTTCGACTAGCAGCTCAAGCAGGTGCACACTGAGCCAGCAGGCCCTGCATCCCCGCATAGCCAGCACTCAGAGCCAGCTCCAGCACACAGCCACAAACACCAGGCTGCAGAGGGCTGCAAAACAGCTGCCGCTTCCCAGCCTGGAGAAACTCACATTTCAGAGGTGGCGAGACTGCTCCCACATGCGTGCACTTCACTTTCAAATCCTCTGGGCTGCGAGGTATTGCAGAAACAGAAGGTGATATTACTGCAATCAAGAACAGGCCATTTCCGTCACCTAGCAAGAAAAACAAGCAGCACCAGAGCAGCACCAGAGCAGCAGAAAACAAAGTCTCACCAAAGAACAGAAAATCCTCCAGGTAGCAAAATATAGCACCTGGCAATTAGCACTTCCCACACCCATCAGCATCCCTCTCTGCCCTCTGCACTAGCCCAGTTCTCCCGGTCCCACAGCAGTCCCCGTCCTGCCTGCAAGCAGGACACTGTCCTACTAAAGCAGCCGCACCATGGCTTTGAGACAGGCAGGTGAAAACCAGCCCCCGAGATCCTCTTCGCAGTGACAAGAGGGAGCACATTTGGACTGTGGGAGACAGGAAATGCCAGGCTCGAGAGCTGGGAGAGTTTTTCATTTTCACCTTGCAAATGTAGCCCACCATGCAATTTACACCTTGCTTGCCTGCCTGCCTGTGCTTCCTGGGGCCAAATCACCCAGCTGCTCCTGCCCCAGCAAGTTGCAGGAGCAGCAGAATGGCAGCTCTCAGGCACAGTCACACTGAGAGGCTGGGTGAGTTAGTGGGTATGGGAGGTCCTAACACCTCAAGAGGGCTGACGGGGACCAGGCACATGCTTCTCGGTCACTGCTGGAAGCTGCTGTGAGAGTCGTGAATGCTTTTCTTCTCCTCAGGATGGAGATTCCTTCCTGTCCTCCTGGAAAAGGGAGTAAGCTCTAGCCCTGCCTTGCAGCAGGCTCAGATGCACTCCAGACCTCCTCCCCTTCCAGCATCCACTTGAACTGCAAGACTAATCCTGTAGCACATCCAGGAGCATCTTCCATCTTCAGAGATGAGCCAGGCAGCAAGTCCCAGTGCGATAAAACCTTTCAGAAAGTTGCCATAGCCACCCAGAGCCCCTGGTGCAGGGTAAGGACAAGCCCTGGGCAAAGCTGACAGCCTGAACACACTCAGGTACATTAGTCCGTGTGCTTCCAGGGACATTTTACTGCCCCCAACTACAGGAATGTCACCTGCAGAATAAGGAGCAGATGGTACAAACACACACAATTCATGGGGCTTGGGTCCCCCCCGGTGGCATGGTTATTTGGTAGTAATTAGTTCTGGAGCAGAGAGTTTCAGAAGTGAAGCAAACTTTAGCATAAAAGAAACAATAAAAATCATTTTTCTAAGAACTCAGAGCTTTCCATGTCCCCAGGTTCTGCCTTGCTCCTGTACCTGCCACAGGTAAGTAAAGCCAGCTTCCTGGAGCTCCAATGCGTGATCTCACACTCTTCCTCCTACCTGACCCCATCTGCATCCCTTCCTGTCCTCCTCCTTCCCTATCACTGCCACACACAAGCTCTCTGAAGGGGACTTTGATTTTAACCACTCAATAAGCTCAAACACTGGATTTCCATTATAGTATGAGAAATCTCCGTAAATCCACATCATTTCTCCTTCCCTGAGGAACTAGCCCTGGTTTCCTGTCCCCATCCCTAGGAACTCCATTGCCATGGGAGCATGTAGACCACCAACAGGAGGGAGAGGAAGACCACAGCTGGAGAGGGCTGCTTCTGCTTCAGAGTGCAGGTCTCCAGGGACTCACATTTTCCTTCCAGTTCTCAGAGGATGCTTTTTCAGCATTAATCACAAAGCTGAAGAGGTTGATGCCATGATCTCTGCCATCACGGATGACTGGAGAGATGCGAAATCGCTTTGCCTGCTCTGTTGCCTCGGTGAGGCTGCCAGGAGCAGCAGCTGTGGCAGTTTCTCTGCCTCTTGTCAAGGTAGGGCCTTTCAGGAAAGGAATTATTGCCCAAGACACTCTCCTGCTCATCCTGCCTCAGTCAGGCAGTCCACCACTCTGCAGCTTCCCACCCCAAACAGGGCATCATGCAGGTAAAAAAAAGCCTCTTTGAAACTTGTCTTCATGAGGCTGCTTACAGGGAGAGTAAGCCCTGACCTAGAGGACAACATCCCTCAAGATAATGAGCAAGAAGTTGTTTCTTGTGGTAAGGGATCTTCTTCCATGGCTAACTCCCAGCTGAGAGCCTGGAGGGCTCCTCATCCAGGTGGACATTCCCAACACATCTTGAGGGCTTTTTCTCCTGGGCCACTGCCCTTTTGAGTACTTGCCCTTCCATAACATGGACATTCCATGGCATCTTGTTGTTCCCAAACTTGTCACGTGTCCTCACCTGTAATGGGTCCTGTGACGAAACCCTTGTGCAGCAAAACCAAAGCAACAGAGATGGAGCAGGAGTGCCTGGTTCCCAGATCTGGCATGTGGGAGCTCTCAAGTCTCCTGAGCCAAGGTCTGGGCTGCACTCCCCAAATCTCAGTCCTTTCCTCTTGTTTTTTGGCTTGATAAGCCATCCTCCTGGATCTGCAGGCATCTCCAGCTGTTCTTCCACAGCTTGTGTGTCACCAGGTCAAACTCAGGGCATGTGCCACATTAATGCCCCCAGGAAGAAAATGGTGCAGCAGAATAAATATCTCCTGTCCATTCCTACCTCCTTGCACAACCTTGTCTTTCTGCAACACCCCCAGCTTCCAGGCTTTGTGGAATGCATTTCACAATGAGCTAAGCTCAGCCTCACACCATCACTTTGCAGCTGAAAAAGCTGAAAAAGGAAGCTGAAGAACCTAACCTTGTTGGACTTGCATGGATAAAGCCACTGGCAGCCTGGAGCAAAGCTGGGGTGCAACCACCTGATTCCCAGACAAAACAGTCTTTCTCTTCTCACCAACAGGGACTTAATTTCAGGCTTATTGGTCTTGTTCAGAAGGTGAGGAAGGCCACCAGAGAGGAAGACTGAACGGGTTTTAGCCTCATTTGCTGAGGAGGAATGGATAAGATGATCACCATGTCCATTAGCATGTCACTGCTACAGCACATTTGCAAATGTCATGGCAGAAAGCAAGTTTCCAGGACAGGAAGATCTTCTAAGCTATCAGCTAAGCACAGATAACAGTGGAGAAAGACTGTTTGACATCCTGCTTGCCTGTGTGACAGGGATTCTTCTTGGACTCTCCGCAGCAGGACACATACCTATGGGCTGCTGCTCACCTGTGGTTCACTGCTCCTCCTGCTCCTGCTTCTCCTTCCCTTGCCTTAGGGACAGACACTCTTCTGTTTTAAAAGCAAGCCAGAGCCCAGGACAAGCACCTTTCTGAATCTTTATAAATGAACAGGGAACATTTCCCCGGAGGTTTCCAGGAAATCCACCTTCAAACCCCCTCATCCAAGAGCTTGCACCTCTACCCCAACAAGCTAGTGACCCTGGAAAACCCCAGCATGATGACAACTCCAGCCGGTGAGCTCAGCTAACGAAGCCCCCAGAGCCTCCAGCCACCACATGCCGTCAGCACTAACGATTCGCCCGAGGAAATCCCCAGTGCAAACAAACAGTGCTGGCGGGCAGAAAGCAAAAGGTAAACGACAGGCAGGCTGCCTGCAATGCGGGAGGAGGTGGAAACACAGGCAGAGGCAAGGAGGGGGTAAGGGAGGCAAATGAGCAGCACCAGGCAAATTCATCAGGGACCTCAATACAGCTCCAGATGTCCTCAAGCCAGGACATCATTTTGGCAGCTGCATGTGCTGACTGACCTCTCCAGTTGCCCTGCCCAGAGCAGGCATGAGAACGTGAGGTAGGGCTGGTTGCCTGTCTTTCCTCTGCAGTCCTCACCTCCTCCTCGGTCCATCAGGGACCCTAGTGCAGGGTCCCAAGGGGATCATTACCTTTGTCTGGAAAGGAGAGTGCCTGCTGAGCATTCCCCTGCAGTGTGCAAAAGCTGGCGGTGTCAGCAGGGACACAAGCCGAATGCTTCCAAAGCCAGGCTCTTCTGCTGGCAGCAGGGGAGGGGAGCAGCTGCTTTCAGCGACCTTTGCAGTTTGGCAATGGCTCCTCAGCCAGCACAGGATTGTGAGTTTGACTGTGCAGATCAATCAGGAGATGAAATTGAAGCAAGTTAGGTGAGAACAGAGCCCAGCTGGACTCTGCCCTTCCACAAGATTGCAGCTTTCCAGGTCCCATATGCTCCCAGCGGTGCTGTACGAGCTGGGAAAGCTCCAGATATGCACCATACTGCTCAGCTTTCCAGGTCTTTCCTTGCTGGGGAGCCACCTCCTCATCTCCACTACTGCTCCACTCTCCTGGTTACCCCAAACCCCCAAATCCCTGTGTAACATCATTGCTGGCAGCACATCAGCTGATGCCATAACCACCAGAGCTACACTAGATCTCCATCAGTACCCCCTGAGACCTGGAGGACACCCATCCTCTTCCCAGCACTGTGGTGTCCTCCCTCAGGTTCTCGGTACCTGGAGGATGAGGGGGACTTTGAGTAGGCATCTCTGCACATCTGTCCCCATTCACCCTTCCCCAGGCAGCAGCAACTTGTCACGGGCAAGGAGTGGACTCAGCCCTGTACCCCCATCCCAGGCAGGCTACTGGGTCTAGGCTGGCAAGAGAGGAGAGGTTTGGATGCTGGTCCTATGCCCCATGGCATAGCATAAAGCCAGAGCTGAGCCAATGTTACGGGTTCCACAGTAGCTCCTGCTGGGAGGCACAGCTTTACAGGGGAATTGGTGGGAGATGCAGGTGAAGGCTTCTAGTGTTTGCAGGAACTGGGCAAGGCAAGGACAAGTGAACACGGCACTTAGAGATGCATGTGAGAGAGCAGGAGGAGGATGCAAGAACAGAGAGAAGCTGATGGCTGTGCTCCTTGTGAGCCCCCAGCATCAGACAGCTCCTGGAGCCATAAAAGCCACTTCTGCTTTGTCTGTCCCCTGAACTGCTCGGCAGAGAAGGAGCAAGTCTTTCTCCAACACTGCCCTCTTGATAAGCTTCTGCCAGCTCACAGTCTGGTTACTGTACCGCTGGGCAGACGTTACCCCAAGCTGTGAATCTGCACAGTGTGAAGAGCATAGCAGCTGGCCACAGCAGATGATAGATATCTTACCTTTCTGCATGTCAAGGAGCTGCCATCAGCTCCTGGCAGAAATAAAACCCAGAGGAGCAGCTGAGAATAACTGGCCATCCAGCAGCAGGGAGAAAACACCGGTGTCCACAGTGGGAAAGAGGCCATGGTTTCTCTGCCACCAGCTTCCCAGGGTGCCTTACAACCCCACAGAGTAGGAACAGAGCATGTTAGCAAACGTATGAAGCCAGCTGGAAGCTGCAGCCAGGTTGACTCTGAAGAGCCACAGCACATCCTCTTCATCCCTACAGGGCAAGGACACCCCTCTGGGTTTCATCTGAAATGCAATAGCCCCCAGCACTGCACTGGGAAAGACCAACCACTTCCCCAGCTGCCTTGAAGACCTGTCCTTGACCTTAAGGCAGCACTTTTGCCTTAGCATCCACCCCCACAGAGCTGCAAAGATAAGGGAAATGGACACTGTAACAGCTTTAAATATATCAGGAGATCTTCTGGTTGATGGTGTGTGGAAGCAGGGGGACAGAAGCAGAAGCTCCCAGTGGTCCTGCGATGTAAACGTGCCCATCCACAATTATCACTGTGATAAGCAGCCACAGTCACAGGGTGCAGAGTGGTTACTAACCTGCTCTCCTCGCTGCACTCTGCTCTATCACTCCCCTTCATCCCTGCAGGGTTGTTAAAATTCCTCACATTAGCAGAAGATGAACAGGTAAACCCATCCAGCTGTGGAGCCAGAACCCAGCAGTCATCGTACAAGCCACCAAAAAAANAAAAAAAAAATTCAACCCAATTACTCCACAATACCAGAAAGTCCCAGGCACCCTTCTGCTCCCTCAGCCCCTTTCAAATGTAAAGCCACACTGTTCAGTATCATTTAATTTGGAGTTCAGCCTCAGACCGGCAGAGCCTCGCTGAGCTTTATGAGAAATGCAGCCATGCAAAATTCAGATGTCAGTGGCCTGGAAGACAAGCACCCCTCAAGCTCCACCAGTGACTCAATTCTGAGGCCCCAGTGTCTCTGTTTTGCTGTCCCAGTACTAGAGGAGGTTGACTGTGAGTCCCTCCCTTGGCAGCCAGCACGCCTCAGATGCTGCCTTGGTGCAAACTGGAGTGGAGCTCAGGCTCTCTGCTGCAGCTGGGTTGCTCTTATAATTCTGAAAGACTCCAAAAGCCCTCCTCAACAACTCCTCTGCACGCAGGCCAAGAGATCCATATTTCGAACACCCCTAAAGGGGGAGCTTTGGGAAAGTGAACAAGGTGGCCACTAGAATCAGATCCAGTTCCACAAGCTGTACCTAGGCTCTGCTCCAAGTCAGCACAGAAACCTCTTTCTAGTGTTTCTCTGCTACCCAGGAGAGGTCACTCTCCATCATCATCATCCCTCTTAGGCAAGTTTGTTCCTTTCCTCCATGCTGGAGGCAGACCCTTCTTCACATTATAGCCCCAGTCCTCCATACCAGCCCTGGCAGGGAAAGGCACTCTACCTAAGCGAGTACATACCTCCAGCAAACTCTGCCAAAATGCAACTGCTCAAGCCAGGCATGAGTCTCCACCTCCTCATGCTCACGAGAGCATTGAGGAGTCCAGGAAAGGCAAACCTCAGGTGGGTTTGAGACGAAGAAACTAGGTGCTGCCTTGGCACACCCAGAGACACTGGACTGTCAGGTGATGATCCACTCTTGAGGGTAGCATGTATCTTCGGTCAGACACTGCAGAAAAGATCCTGTGAGACACCAGCTCAAGAGTGATAGAGGACAAGCACTGACTCATCCCTGAGCTAGTCAGTCCCCAGGGAGCCGCTGCCTCCTCTGCCTACTGTGGTCCAACAGAAGGGGAACAAATGCCTTTTATCACCCCTATGTGACTGGGTGAAGAGGAGAGGTGCCAGATGACTACCTACCTGGCCCACTGGCCATGAAGGCAAAGAGGCTTGCAACAGCTTGCCGCTTGTTCAAGATGGAGCAGAGAAAGCAGTGCAGGAAGTACAGACATCCCTGTGAGGCTACAAACCTCTATCGGCTGCCTTGGGGCAATTCTAACCTGGAGTTATCACTGCCAGCTCCGGGCACTGGTACTGGAGTTACAAACTGCCAATGTTTCTATTAAAGGCTCTGATTTCCCCCTGATTTGTCTAAAGCAGAGAGACTGGAATAAGCTGCCACATGCTGCAAAAGAAATAGGACAAAAGGAGTCCTGGAGCTGAGAGCTCTTCAAAAGCCTGCAAGCCAAGAATTAAGCACAGCTTGACCACCTTCTTTCAGGGAGCTCACAGACCAGGTGCAAGCTGCTCCAGAGCTCTGCAATAGCAAAGGCAGCTGGAAACCACAAAGATGAACCCAGTCCTGGCAAATCTGGAGGAGCTTAAGATGGCCAAGATTTGGCAGCATGATTTTCCACAGCCTGTTGGAACAACCCAAGTTCAGCACCAGGTGTTTTCAGGATGTATTGGTTCTACATAGGTCTGCACTGAACCATTGCACCTCTCCATATTCTGCACCCACTCCACAAAGGCTGTGAGTCCCTACAGGTTTGGGCAGAGCAACAGCCACCAGACAACAGCATAGTAAGAGGAAAAGCACACACTAAGACCATGAAAGCCTTCCCAAGATGTGAGCAGCTCTGCAGGCCACCACAGTCACAAGGACCAGCAGCTGCCTCTGCCTCAGGCCACCAGCATGCAGTGGCATCAACCCAACAGTGTCCGAAGGGCAGTAGCTGCTGCAGGCAGGCAGAGATGCCAGGCTTATATATATATATATATTTAGCCCTGTCAAAAGAAGAGATGCTAAGGACTTTCAGAGTAACCCTCTGCTTCAGAGCACACAGGTGGGCTCAGCCACCTTGCCAGTGCTCCAGCCACTGATGCAGACCCAAAGCCAGTGCCTCACCTACAGCACATAAGCTCTCAGCATGGAAAGAAGCAAGAACCGATTTTGTTCTTTCATCCCTGTGATGTGATCACCACCCAGCTTCGCAACTCGTCCATCCATACACTGACTCATTGCAGAAGAGAAATGCTTTTCTTCTCCTGCACTCCCCAAAGTGGGATGTTTCCTACCATTTTATACCTAATCAGAATCGAAGAAGTGCAAGTTAGTCATAGCACAAAGGTCCCTTTTCTGGAGGGAAAAAGCCACTGCTTTCAAATGTATTATCTCCCTGCTCCACAGGTTTCAAAGTGGGAGCTTCACAGCCAGGGAAACTGGGCCAACAGTGTTTGCTGGAAAAGAGCAGTACTTCTAAGAAGCTGTTTCACATTTGATCAGGTTCATTTTGCTTTTTCTGAAGCCTGGCACAGCTGGCAAGGTCTGGCTCAGAGGGCTACAGGGAAGAACCAACCCAGAAAAATATCATTAGGACCTTACTAAAATAATTGCAGAGAGGTAGATCATTCTTATCCTCAAATTAATTGATTAGCTGGCAAGGAGGGAAGAGCCCAAGGTTTGGGACAGTGTCACTGCTTGAGGGAGCTGAACCCCTCTCCAATGCCTGGCAAAGAAAACCTTTTGAGTCAACTGCATCCTCTGGGGTTCTCTATAAATATGTCCGTGGAGAGCACATGCACAGATTGAGTCAAAAAAGAGATCTGACAGAAAAGCACTATAGTATTTTCCTCTCCCTCCTTGCCCAAGGCAACACATTGCAGTTCTTTTTCTCCCTTGGACAGCCAAACAATCATTAATCCTCACTGCAAAGGCGAGAGGGGAGCCAATCTTTGTGTCTGAGCGGATTCATCTCTGTGACGATTTCACAAGGCTGGGTAAGTCATTACTAGGCTGTGAGCCCCAGCTTTTCAAGGCAACAGCTGGGAAAGCAAGCTGGCTTCTTGCTCCCTCCCAGGATGAAAATTCCCCCCAGCAGGGGCACCTGCTGATAGGCAGCACTGGGTCAGGCTTTTGGCCATCAGGGATGCCTGCACTGTTTAGCAGGTACTTGGAGTTTGCACTCCTTCCCAGGAGCTGCCTTTCAAAATGCTCCTGGGAAAAGAGCTGGGATGGTTAACAGGATCAAAATGCTGGACATCATGGGAAAGCACCTACAATGGCAGAGACCTAGGGCTGAGCTGCCAGCTGGAACAACCTCCCCATGGATGCAGTGGAGTCCCCATCACCAGAGGCTTTCAAGATGCAACCATATGCTAGGTAATCTCATCTAGGCTCCCCTTCTTATGAAAGGTTGGATCAGACAATCTTTCCAGGTACCTTCCAACCTGGGTTGTTCCCATTCTGTGATCAATTATAACTGAGGAGGCCACAGTGGCCAGGAGCCTGCATCCCACACTAGCTGCTTCCCCAGGCCCAGGACTGCTGCTGGGGCAGGTGCTTGCACTGAGTCAACAAGAAGTTGAGGAAAAATCATGTGATTTCACACAAGACAAGCTGCAGAGATAGGGAAGGAGCCTTTGTAACTACTGACACTTGAAATGCACCAGAAAACCTCTTCTCTGCTCAAAGCAGTGATGCCACCGGAGTTGTGGTTTTACACCTGCCCCAGAGCTGAATAGCAGAGCCCAAGAAGAAGCCACACACTCATGCTTGCAAGGGGAAAGGTGCCTGCAAGCACAAGGCAGCAGAGCAGCAGGTACAGCACTGGCAGGTGCCAGGCAGCCAACACACACACTGGCTGGCACACACAGGCATGCCCGGCACAAGTTCAGCTGTGCTGACTCTGTCAGGGCAGTGTCCAGCACCAGACAAGAAGCACAGCCAGCACTAAGTCACTGCTTGCCCATCCGCAAGGACCAGGGCAAAACTGAGAGCAGATGAGTAGAGGCCTAGGGCTGCCAAATTCCTCCCGAGAAGTGGGAAAGCAGGGATGCCTGCTGTGAGTGGCAGGAGACCTGACGCAGAGCCCCGGATCCCCATATGTTCCATTACTGGCACAGGAGGAGAGCGTTTCACTACAGACACAGGTTAAATGGACCCAATCCGCTGCACAAGCTGACCCTGAGCCAGGTCCAAAAGTCTCTACAATGTTAAATGACATTGCCCACTATGAGTCCCTTCCACCTGGCTCAGCTCCCAGCCTGACCTCGTGGGTGTCTTGCCCTCGCCTGCAAAGCACTGAAGGAGGTCACTCATAGGACTGAAGAAGGTTTTAATTTATTATTGTAAAAATATTTAATAAACAAGAAGTCATCATGAACACATGAACTAATGTGATGTGACATGCACATAGGGGTTGCCAACCAGCAGCAAGCAGGCAGCCTCACTGAGAGAGTCTGCTGAAAACCAGCTGTCAGGTCAATGGGAGATGAATGTGCCCACAAAGGTGCTGAGCCCGTGCAGAGACACCTCAGGGTCCTTCTTTGGATCCTTTGGCATGTCTTCTTCTGGAGAAGCTCAAGCTGGAGCATCGCAGTGCCCACCCCTTGCCTGCTCCTTCTGCCCAGCCCAAGATCAAAAGCTTCACTGGCCTCTGGCAGAGAGCACATACCAACCAGCCAAGTCTGTCCTCCAACACTGCTGGCCAATCTGCCCTGGTACTCATCCTCAGCATCAACCAGGCTGCCAAGTAACCAGGGATAGGTAGGGAAAGACATGTAGCTTGCTGAGATTCCCATCCTTAAACTGTCTTCCCCCAAAATCAGGTATGGCCAAAACCTCATCTACTTACATCACCTCTTTTACCAGCAGCAGAAACAGGGTGTGTAAATCAATGCACTCCAGCATATACCCCAACAACCCACCAGTCTCCAGGCAATCAGAAACATCCAAAGCCCTCTCTGACATTGCCCTCTTCTGCTTTCCCTTCTTTTCTTGTGGCCATGAGCAGCAGTGGAAGACCTCAGCAGCATATGGCAGGTTGAAGTGACACTCCAATGGCTTGGTTTCTCTGGCTGCAGGGAGATGCTGCAAACATCAGGTTGCCCTTTGGGACTGCAAACATCCAGCACATCTCCCAGCCCAATGGGGTTCCGAAAGGAGAAGAGAGACTCAATCCACTATGTAGCACTGGCCAATATAAGTGACAGGCAACAAAGAAAACACCACTGTGGGCTTCCTTGGTCATAGGATAAACTAAGCCAGAACAGCATTTGAATTGGGTTTTGTTTCTAAGAGGGAAAAGTAAGTAGGACAGGTCTTGTTTCTTCTCCCATTTCCAAACCCTGGTGCTGGCTGCCTATCACCACCGTGACAAAGCCAGGGAGGTGGTTTCTCATCAGTCCCTCACTCTGAGTCAGACCATGATGCTGAGGTCAAAAAAAAACAAAACAGCAAAAGCAAAAAAAAATTCTGTAAAGGAAAAAACTCACACCCTCCACCAGGAGTCTGCACCATCCACCTTGAACATCCACATCTCCTTGGGGTTTCCCATCAGCAGACACCTCCCCACGCCAACCAAGTGCCACCCACTGGAGATGTCACCAGTCTCTGGCTATACCCACACCACAGGGGTCTAGGGGAGAACCACTGGGGATGGCCCCAATACACTGCTGCTACAGCCTCCAGGTACAGAACCAGTGGACACTGGGTGCTACCAAGGCCTGTCTGCAGTGTACAAGCCACACATGATTGAACCTGCAGCCCAGCTTGGGACTTAGGGAGACACATGCAAGGGCTCCCAAAATACTGTCCCTAGACAGTATTTAGTCCTGTATCCTTAGTCCTAGCCCCTGCCAGCCCAGAGTCCAGTAGCCTGTCATGCTGTCAGCTCTGGTCTCATCTTTGCCGTCAATACAAGTTAGATATGTCAAATCCTTTATGACTCTCAAGGGTTTTTTCCCCTGTTTTTATCTGATGCATGAGGATCATGTAACAGCAGCACGAGATAACTTCATGTCTTTCTGGGAGCCCTACAGACCCATATTTAATTGCAGGTAGGCTTAAATTGAAGGTCATCCCACCTAGCCAGGCAGCTGAGGCACCAGCTCTCTCCTCAGCACTCCAAAACTCTCTTAAGGCATCAGTCACTTTGGGGCACAGGAAAAGGGAAGCAGGAGAATGAAGAGCTCCATCTCCCAGAAAACCACAGGCACACTCTGCAAGGTGACCCACTGATGCAAGGAGGGAGAAGGTCATCTGCATGAGTCCTCCCAGGCCCACATGAGGGAACTTTGGTGCAACATTGAGGGCAACAAAGTCCCAGGTTGGTGAGTTAAGTTCTGGATAAAGGTATCCTGTTCCTCATCCTCCCTGGGAAGATGGATATGCAAACCTGAGTGGCCTTGGCTCAGTAAGGACTCCACTGTGGGCAGTGGTCTTCAGCCCATGGTTCTCAGAGTGTGTGGAAAATCAAACGAGTTCATGGGGACAAGCAAAGCTATGGTTGAGGAACAGCACTGGCAGAGAGGGCTTGCATGTGTAATGCTTCCTAGACCCGTGGAGAAAAACCTCAGATGGGAGCTTATTAGCTTGAGCTGCCACTGCGATCAAGTCTCACACACACTGGAGTCCAGACAACTCACACATGACAAGCTTGTATTTAAAAAGACTTAATTCACAGAGCCTGAAATAAACTAAATGAGCCAGGAGAAAGAATTTAAGTGGAAAAACATCCCAATAATTGAGTCCTCTTTATAAATGTTTTACTAACTGCCAACCTCTGACCCCATGCCCCTGACACAGCCAAGCAAAAAGAACGCTCCATGGTTTTGCCTTTAAAACACAAACTGTCTGGGATTGGAACACAGCTCCACCGATCTTCCTTTATAACAACTGGGATAACAGCAACATCAACAGACCTGAGCAAAGCCAACAGCCATGGCAGCATGGCCAGGGAAGAGGGAAGGGAAAGACACAGTGCAGCCATACTCGAAAGGGTGCTGGGCACTGAGGCTTGGCTGCCGTAAAGGATCACATGTAGGTTCCCAGTCCCCTGCAGACGAAAGCCATTCTCATTAAGAAGCTGTTCAGGGCACTGGGTAGGAGAGGAGAATCTAAAGGATGGCACGGATCCCGGACACATCAGCTGGGGGAAACCTCAGTTGCAGCACTGAGAAGGGAGGAGTGTTCAGCGAGTATTTCTGCAATGGATTTAGGACAAAGACAACATGGGCAGAGGATGTGGGTGAAATGTTTGCTTTTCCATGGGAAGATACAACACACAACTCTCAGGTGCAGATAACACACATTTAAAGCATGCCAAAGTGCTGGCTGACAAGCTGTCTGCATGTCAAAGGGTGATCTCTGGCCAGCTGGAGATGCTAGAAAGTCCCAGGAGATACAGCAGCCTGTACCTGCCAATATTCAAATGGGGAAATAGCTGACTTGGGCAAGAACAAGGCAAAGACTGAGCCAAGGCAAAATAAATGGATGCCTGCAACTGGACCAGATCACCAGGAAGCAAAGGAGACCAGCTTCATTACTGCCAACCCACACACGTTTACAGCTGTCAGATTCTGTTGGCAAACGTGATTTATTTTTGTGGGGATTGCAGGCTTGACTGATAAACGATCCAGCACCAGTGCCGTTCATTCAAACTCAGACAAGATGTAGGACTTGGTACCATTTCCCATTTTTAATCAAGGAACTACAACTCCATCAAAAGACAGTGGCACGTGTTTGAAGTGGCTGTTAGCTGGCTCAGAACAAACCCATGACCAGGGGGTCTCCAGCAGGGTACAGGATCTCCACCAGAGATCCGTGCACCACAGCAGTAAGACCATTGCTGAAATAAAGCATTCATTTGTGCTACTGACAAGCTGAAAACAGGTCCAAAAAACCACAAATTAAGATTAGAGAATATGCCAATGGAAAATTTTGCAAACTTTGTATATTTAGCTTATCAAAGAGAGGTGACTGCATCCTAAACTGCTGTTACCAACACAGCAAAAAATAAACAGGTTACAGATGAATAACCCATTCCCAGAGCTGTCAGAAAGGGTCCCCACCAAGTGAAGAGTTTTGCAGAAGCTTTCCTTTGCATCCATGAGTTGAGATTGCCAGCAGAGGCACTGGCAGGAACTACTGGGGAAGAAACGCTTTTGAGGGACATTAAATAACCCCAGTCTATGTCTTAAATAACTTGCACTTGGAGCAACAAGCCAGCAGGCTCTCCTGAGTTTCTCCAAAGGTGATTCTAGCAGCAAGTTGCTGCTGCTGCCAGCCTGCCATCCCAGGGGAAGGATGTCCTCTTACCTGCTAAAGACAGCTGCGGCCATTTCTCCACAGTTCCAGAAAGCCATGGCTGCACCCAAAGAGTCATGGAAATGCCAGCTCCTGAACCCTGCGAGAGCCACAGTGGCGAGGAGACACACTGCAAGGCAAGTCTGACCACAGCACCTCCTGCTTTGTGCCAGCCCACCTCCCTTCAATCCCTAGCAGAAGCAGACTCTGCCATCCTGTTATTTTTTTTTATTATTGTTACAAGTTTTATTTTTAATCTTCCCTGTCCCTCCAAAGTGGCAGCAGACTGGGACACACAAAGCCCAGGCTGCTGAAAGCTGGCACTGCTGCATCTGTACTGCTCAGGAAAACCTGAGCCATGGACATCCCCCGTAACTTTGATGCAAGTCCAGAGGGAGCCATGCTCCCTCTTCATATCTACCAGTCTTCAGCCTTGTGGGTCCGATGTCCTCAACTGTTAGCCTCAGGGGATCTATCGGAAGAGCACTGGAGGGCTACCTGCAGTGGACTTCCTCCAGCTCTGCTCCAGGTTTCCCCACCACCTTTCACAGTCCTGTTCCCTCATCCAATCCCCAAATCCTCAGTTCCTTTACCCCACACATCCACTCTAGTCCCCTTCTCCTCCCATTTCCCTCCTCAATTTTTTAGCATCACGGAAGTTTTCTCCTCTCTCCCTCCCCACCTTCTGCTCCTCTCCCTGTCTCATCCACCTCCCTCTCTATCCCTTGCTCTCCCACATCTCCTTCCTATGACTAGGCAGCCATGCCATTCTCCCTCCACTTCAGCTAATTCCCTCTCTTCATAGGAGATAGTGTTTCATCTCTGCTGCTGAGTCCCCTTTCATGCCTCCTGGCTTTTGCCATCCCACCTGCCCCCTTCCTCCCCACTGGGAGGGCAGCAGGAGGACCCGCACTCATCAGGCCTGACCCCCAGCTCTCATTAACAGAGTCCCTCTCAAAGCAGGCATAGCGTGAAATAAATAAATAAAGCACATCTCTGTCTCAGGGAGCTGGGCTCTGGGGGTGGGATGAAGGATGCTATTTGGGGAAGCTGTCTCCATGGAAACCCCCATTCCCACCACTGAGTGGGCACAGGTCACCTGTTTCCATGAAAGTTTCCCCCTCTCCCTCCCCATCTCTGTGCCCCAGGAAGTGCCAGCACAGCCCCAGGGACGCAGATAGTCCAGCTCACAGAAGAAGTGGCAGGGATGCTGCTGGTGTGGCTGCAAATGGCCTCCAAAGTCCCCTACGCCACATTGGAGGGTGTCAGGACAACCCCACATTGCAGCATGCAGGGACTGACAGCACCCACCCTACTCTGCCCCATGTCAGCAAGGCAACCCCATCATCTCCCTGCCTGCGCTCCCATGGTCTATCGCAGGCAGAGGGTCATGCTCTGCTGCAGGACTTGGAATGACCTTTAAAGGTCCCTTCCAACCCAAAACATTCTGCGATTCCATGATGGATGCAGACACGCACCCTGACACATGTGCTGTTGGGACTGGGGCAGAGATCACAACATGTCTCTCTCCTCCTTCCATATGCAGGTCTGGGCACTGCACTTTGGTACAATTTCAGTTATTTAGTTTAATTTGAAGTCAGCCACTTCCATTAAATGATGCCGGGTGCTCCCAGAACAACCCATGGTTCCCTTTTTAGCTCTAGCAACTCCATCTCTCAAGCGACAGATGCGCTCGCCGGGACCTTTCTCCAAGAGCGGCAGCATCAGCCCCACGTCGCCGAGCACTCCTGCAGCCAACCTGGTGCTCCTACCCGTGCCAGCCCCCTCCCTGCACACCCACACACCTGCCGCAGGGCTGGCAGCAGTGCCCAATACACTCCGCACCAAAACAGCCAGCAGAGCTCCAGGAAGAGACAGAGAGAGGATGGAGCAAGAAGAGAACAGGGAACTGGTTCTGCCCTCCACTGGCTTTCCAGCATGGCAGGAGCACGAGCAGTGGCAGTCTCACCCACTGATGGCATTAATGCACCTTCTGCTGATACTACCAGGAAGCTCCCTAAGGCCAGGGAGGACAAGCAGCTCAGCAAGGAGCCCCAGGCTGAAGTTCTGGGGTTGGCACCCAGGCAGTCATCCTACGGCACGGTGCAGGCTGGAGGGATTCACATGGTTCCCCCACAGGGCTGGGAGTTTCGCCAGAAATGCACTATAAATAGTGTATTTCAACATGAACAAACGAAAGCAGCAGAACTCGACAGTCAGATAAGCCAGGAGCTGACTGTCAGCCCCTCCCCAGCATCTTCCCCCACCAGGAAGAACAGTCCCTTCTCCTCCACTGCCCAGCCAGTCAGGACCATCCTCGCTCTCTAGAAAGTCTAGACCTGGAGGTGTCTATGTCAGATGTGCTGCTTGGGAACGTACTTACTGCAGCTGGTCTGGAAGCCAGAGCGAGGCAGCTTAGCTAGCTTCAGAAAGACCAGAAGCATGGGGGATGGCGACCTGCTCCACTTGTAGGCAAGGGTAAACACAGCCCACAGCAGCCAGCTGCCCAGTCAGGGCCAAGGGCCACAAATTTAAACATATTGCTTGAAACGAAGTCTTCATAAGCCCATGAGCTAGAAAGTTTCTAATTTCTCCCACCCCTGAAGAACGCAGCTGCCCCACTGGTGAGGCTGACACTTGAAACAGAAGTTTCATTACACCAAAGGGGCACATACCTGCCAGATCCTAACAACAAGCAAGACACTCAGGAGGAAAACCAGCTTTTATCTCTGCATTAAGGAGAAGAGCAGCAAGTCATCAGATACAAACCTGCTTCTCATAAACACAAAACAGCAGAAAAGACACCCCTGTGCCTATGGAGTGAATGGGAGGACATCCCTGCTGGGGACTACCTGCCAGACTGTGAAAGGAGAAGCTCTTGATGGTAGGGCCCAAGGGAAGACATCAAGAGATGACATGTCAGAGCAGCCCCATCAGCTGTCAGCAAGAGAAGCCTCTGACAGTCCACCAAACACAAGCAATGCTCTTCGTGCCACACTTGCTTACCTTGATGTAGGTGTCAAGGGCTGGGTGGACACGGTTGACTGCTAGATGGATGGACAGCGGCGTAGTAAATGGGAAGGTTGCCATGACCACATGGCTAGGAGCAGGGAAGGAGTAGATCTTGAAGCCATACTTCTGGAACTGCTTGATCTGCTCTTCTGACGGCTTTGTGTCTCCCTCACTCAGGATTCGGCCTATGGCGAAGCGGCACTTCTCTGGAGACACCTGATCGAGGGGGACAGACAGATGGTGTCAGAAGAGGAGAGGTTTAAGACTGGCCAAAACCTCAACCTGCTGAGCACAGAGGCAGGAGTCCACCACAAACCACAGTAAATGTAATGGCCCAGCCAGGCATACCAACCCAGGTGCCCGCTCCTAGCCAAGGCTGATCCAGACCCACACTGTCCAGATCCTCCCAGGCTAAGCTCACAGCCAGTGTGGAAGGTACTGCTCCCCTCCTTGGAGGGCAGAGGGACTTGCAGCAGAGAAGTGAGCAGAGTACCGATCTGCTCATCCAAACCCACCCAGGGTGACACTCACTGCAGATAGTGTCCCTCCTGAATCTCCATCATTGACTTGACTGTTGGGAGGTGCTCACTGCTGTCCCCATCTGCAGGACATCCCTGTAACTCTGGGGGGAGGCTAAAAAGAGATATGACTACAATCTGACCAGCTTGCCTCCATCCTACCTCCAAGGAGGTCACCCTGCAGCGATGCCTGCCCCCAGCAGCCAACTGGATATGTGACCCACACCAGCACAGGCCACCAGCACTAAGCTGGAGAGAAATACAAAGGCTGCTGGGTCCCTCCTAAGCAGGCACACTCAGTCTGGTGCAGTTTTAGGAGTGGGAAAAGAAGCGCAACAGGCGCAAAAGACTTGCATGCAGTCACCAAGCTGTTTGTAACAATACAAAGAGAAACACATTCCCTTCCACTCTGGACCCCAACAACATGCAAAGCTTTAAACATGCTCTCTTTCCTGCCTTTCTGTTAAGGCAGGAGGCTGCAGGGCTCCCAGCCCAGCAAGGCAGGTGTTCAAAGTTCTGCTCCTGGCACAGAGAAGGCCCACAGGACTCCAGCCACCTCTGCACCAAAGCTGATCCAGGTTGCAGATTTCATTTCTGTTTTTTAACAAAATCCCATCATTCGAGTTCACATTTAGCTATGGCACTTGTCAGGAACATGGTAGGGGAGTCTAGCAACCCCCTCCTGGCACCACCTAATGGCACAAAATGTCTTCTACTGCTGAGATCAGAACGCAGATCACTCCTTTAACTCCAGCCTTCGTCCCCAGCAGAACTGTTGTCTCTTCCATCCCCAAAGAGATGCTTAAGAAAGAGCTGGTACATAACTACAACACTCCTTCCCCCAGGGTACACTGACCTAAGAAAGGAGCCCAGAAAGAACAGGGAGGACAGGGGTCACCAAGGAAGGGGACAACTCTCAGTGTTCGTGCTTCCCTGCCACCTGCTCTCAAGCCTTCTGGATAAAAAGAAAATGTGTCGGCCAGCAATAAGGAGCAGCAGATGCACAAGTCTGGCCACCTTCTACTAACCTCTTCTGGTGAGAGGTGGAAAACCAGTCTCCAAGCTCCTGCCACACAAAGCAGCAAAACTCACCAGGACCTGTTGGGATGCTGGACAGTGGCAATAAGGCAGATGGACATCCTGCAGGCACTGGCATTGGGAAGCTCTCATTGGGATGACGGAAGGCAGAGAGAGGGTGCTCAGAAGGCCAGCATGTTACCACTTCCCATGCCCATGTGCCCCCCAAAGAGGATCTCTGCACTCCCCAATCTCATCCCTAACTTTGCCTGCACTGGGGCTCAGCAATGTCTCCTCCTGCAGCATAACCACCCCACACAGCACTCCTTGCCCTCCCTTTCCCTTAAACAACTTTAACATTGCACGGCAGGACCATCTCCAGAGGGGAAACACAGGGAGATCTAAATAGGAAGGGAGAAAACTGGTTGTGAGGAGCAGCAGCCATGAGGCTGGGGCGTGCCATGCCTGACGGCTCACTCTTGCCCTCCTGTGCTGCAAGAGGGAGCTGCAGACTGGGCTGTGCCCAGCACTGTTGCTTTTCGGCCAGGAAGGCATAGCAGATCCATCCCAAATGCAGCAAGAAGCAGCAGTAAGAGGTATCCATAGGGAAAGGCCC
Organism: Bucco capensis; assembly: GCA_013396975.1. Classification (NCBI taxonomy): domain Eukaryota; kingdom Metazoa; phylum Chordata; class Aves; order Piciformes; family Bucconidae; genus Bucco; species Bucco capensis. The sequence continues at coordinate 1,442,522 of VWZO01017862.1, forward strand.
AGATGAAGCAAGGAGATAAGGGAAATCTAGATAAAATTCCTTGAAACATGCAACCTCCATTTACATCCTGAGCAAAGACAGTTCAGTCCCAGCACCAGATATACCAGGGGAAGGACCTGAGCTGCTGGAGTAAGCAGCACCACTCAGGCCAGGTACATTTGCTCTCCTCTTTTAACTTTCTTTTGCATACCATGCAGCCCTGTAGGCACTTTCTCAATGGCAACAGCAAGGCAGATTTGCTTCCTCCCCTGCCTGGCAAAGCCTGTCTCAAGGGAGGGAAGGAAATACTCTGGTTAAACCCAGCCTTTCCCTAGCAAATTCATCCTTTTGGGGTGGCCAGGTACTGATCAAAGCCACTGCTCCCTCAGGCACCCTGACAGAGAAGTTTTAGAAATGATTAGTTAACCTATTCATCTACAGCTTTGCCTATGGGAGCAAAACCTATTTCTGCATTCACAGAGTGTTTCAGCCCCATCCATCCAGTGCTTGGGCACATGTGGACTGCAGGTGAAAGGCCCTAGCACATGCCTACAGCTCAAGGCAAGCAGAAGCACTTGGCTGGAGCTAAGCAAAAACCTGTCTGCCACATCCTGTCCTTGTTGAGGAGTTATTTTTATTCCTGCCAGAGGTGGGAGAAGGAGGGTGAAGTCCTCTGGGCTGCTAAATATTAAATAAAAAGGGAAAAAAGTGCAAATTAATATTAATACTGTCCATTAAAACACATAAAACATTGCTGGCAGTGGTTTGGCAGCACTCGGGCAGCATCCTTGTGTGAATGCCAGAGAGCCAGGAGCCCACAGGGAGCCCTGTGTGTCAGTGATGGCAGCCACCCCGAGGCCCAGTGTGACCCCAAGGTAGCCTGCATGCTCCAGGCCACATGGCTCCCCCCAGCCCCACTCTGGCTGAGAGCCATCACCCAACTGCTGCCCTCCAGCTCTATGGTATCCTCCACCCACCAGCACAGCAAATGCCACACTGACACCTACTGATCATCAGCCCCTTGCTGCCACAGTGCCAGGGGCACCAAACCCCCAAGGAGTCAGGGGCCAAGGGCCAGCTCTAAGGGATGCCTGGTCAGAGCCCACTGGGACTCAGCCAGCATACACACTGCTGCCTGATGACAAAAGGTCTATTTTTGGTGACAAGTCAACATCCACAGTGGGTGATCAGCTCCAAGTGGACCAGCCTCTGACAGAGGGTGCTTCACTGAGGTCAGGAGAGCACCAAGAATGAGAAGGAAAAGGAGGATGTTATCTCTTCCTTCCATGAGAAAGGCAACCTAGGTGACCATTCCCACCCTGCTGAACCTCCAGGAATGAGAAGCCAGCAGCGCAGACTATCTCCCATGTCATCACGGCTACAGCAGGCAGGAGCACACATGGGCGCCCCAGAGGACACTGGGGTGCTCAGCATTTGAGCCAGCGCTCCAGGCATGAGCACTGTGGCACCTGGCCAAGCAATCCACCTAAAACTGGCCCCTTCTCCACCTGCCTATAGGCAAAGCAGCCCTCTGCCCATTGTGCTCAATGACATCCTCACTCTCAGCGCTCTGCCTGACTTGGCCTGCCCATCAATGAGATGCAGATCTCCACAGGAACCAATCCAGGAGCCATGTATCAGCCTAAGGAAGGTTCTACCAGCAGCCCAGCTGCTCTGGCAGACCCCAGGTCTGATGGTGTGTTCATAGGTGTCAGGCGAGAGGAGGCTCCTGCTGCATGCAGAGCCCCAAGCACCACTGCTATGTCCTGCACAGGCCCACTGTGCCCCAGCCATCACAGCACCTATGGAGACAGGAGGCTCAGGCCAATGTCACCTGCCTGATGTCATGAGCAAAAGCAGCCCTTGCAGAGAATGGCAAGGTCTGCAGGGTTGCCTGCCAAGCCTTTGAGGGCTAGTTCTGCTCCTGCCACAAAAGCCAACTGCAGAGTCTCCAGAGCTTGGAATGCCTGGTTACAGAGATGCATTATAGCTTTGTTGGTCCCCAAGAGCTTCCAGCACCCTCCAGGCTCACTCCACACGAGTGGTGCCCAGAGCCTTTGCTGTGCCCAACCAGAGCACCAGCCTGCTCCAAGTGGGGGGCAATTCCACTGCCTAGCATCACCATCATGATCATCCAGCTTGACTGGGGCCATGCATCCTCCAAAACATCTAGAGACCCACACAAACTCACTAATATCCTTCACAAGGGCCCCACTGTGGATTGTAGCTTCCCACAGTATCCTGCCCCATGCAAGCAGCTCCCCACAGTTCACACACCAGCTGAAAGCATTCTCAACCTACACTGGACCAGTGGCCAGTCTGTTGGCAAGTGAGTATAGAATCCTCAGCAGTAGGGTAAAGAAGGCTTCCAGATCCAATATCATGCTCCCGTCCAGACTAGGCACTATCTGGGCCATCAGGCAGAGGTCTTGGTGTGCCCTGACCACAGTAGGCCAAGAGCCATCTCCACCAGCTGAGCCCTGAATCCTGAGAAACCCTTCCCAGTCACTGACACCAAACCAGGCCTCCTTGACCATCAGATACCATTAATCCACACTGGCAGAGAAGGTTTTCCTTTCTAGAGAGACCCGACTGTGAAAGAAGATAAAATCCTGGATGACCACCAGAGACCCAGAGACAAGTTTATTAGCCCCACTGCCTGCCCCATCTGCAGGGTGAAAGCAGAGATGCAGTAGATACAGGAAAAGAAGTGACAGGACCAGAAAGAGGCATCAGCTTCATCTTGCAGAGATAGTCAACTTTCCAGGGTCATGTAGGAGCCACTCTTTCCCAGCAAACCTGGTGCGGCCAGGAAAAGCACTCCCTGTGCTAGCCATGGCAGGAGTCACCACAAACACCCTTATCAGTATCTGTGGGCCTCAGCAGTACAAGCTTTCACTAGCCCAGGCTTCAACAAACAGGCAAGGCACAGCACTCAAGCAAAGGTCTGCAGGGCAACCACAGGCAGGTCTACATCACACTCCCAAAGCAAGGCAGCACCAAGTATGGATGCTGAGTTCTTCCAACAGCATCAACTGCCCCACTCCATCCTCAGAGACACTGGGAAAGGCAGCAGCAGCACAACAGTTCTCAGCTCCAAAGACTTCAACACAAGGATGAGGCAGGGGAACTGGCCACCCTGACCACATAGGCCTTAGCACACCAGCCTCCCATCCCTTACCCACTCCAAACATGACACTTCTTGCAGACAAAAGTGTCCAAGCACCCTTAGTCAAACTGCCTCTGCCCAGCTAATCCCTGGGAGGAGATGTCCTCTTCACCATCTTCCTTCCTAAGCCACAGAGAGGCACTGCAGAGTGTTTTTCTCTACCTCCCATGATCCAAAAGCAAAAACTGGAAGGTAAAGATAAGTCAGCTCATCACAGCATACAAAGACACAAGGTGGCTGAGCACACCAGGCTTCACTGAGCAGTCAGGATCAGTGCTTTCTCACCTCTGACACATTCCTGTCACAGTCCACTCAGCACTACATTTTCATGGACAAGTCCCCTCTAAGCAGGTCCAACGCTTGGGAGCATCATCTTGCAAGCAACAAAAGAGGGTTCCTAACACAGGATCAGTCACCCCCAGAGCAGAAGCACTGCACAAGAGCTATGAGCAAAGCACTGTGCCCCATTCTAGCCCCCAGCATATGTGCCCAAGCACACACACAGCTGCTGGCCACTCTACTGTCCTGCCCCCAACAGCATTCCTCCACCGTCACACTAGCTACCATAGAATTACTGGGGAGCCAGGCTGTCTGCCACAGACAAATATCCACATGCTGTTAGCTGGAGATTCCAGTGTCACCTAGCATCAGCAGCCAGGCTCCTCACCCCACATCAAGTTCTCATGCACTTCTGTTTGCTCATTGTCCAGGACCATACCTGCCAAAGTACTTAGCTCTGGTTGGCAGCCAATCAGGCAGTCTGCTTTCTGCTCACTTCTCAGCCTGAAGAGCACCATGGACTAACTGTTTCATCAGACAGGAGCCCTCAGCATGCCTCGCCTGAGGCTTCAGTAAGAACTCTCAAGAGACAAAAAGACTACAGGGAAGCTTAGAAACAAGAGAGCAATAGAAACAAGAGGAGTATGGATGAAGACAGAGCAAGCTGTAGAGACCATCTGCTTTTAACCACTGAGCTGCAAGTCCAGAAGGAGCCTTGGCTGCACTTCCTGCAGCCAGGGGATCTGCCACAGAATGTCTCACCTTGAGGTCATGAACATTGGCCTCTGCTCCATACCCAGATCCACTATTCTGCTGGTAACTTGGTTCAGCAGACACCATCAGAAGACAGCAAGCTTTGCTCACCCAGTGCCTTCCAGTTAAGGTTATCCAAGAAATCATCTGATTTCAGAGGCCTTTCCCCACAAAGTATCATCTGGGAGACCTTGTGAACCCCAGCACCCATCTCCAGAGGATAAGCTGCAAGTACCTTAAATACGGTCAGGGAGCATACTAAGTTGGGAACCCAGGTGCTGACTATGAGAGCTTGCCAATCCCACTGGGCACACCTTACCGTGTGAGGGTTGTCATAGTAGATGCCAATGGAGCAGAGCTTTGAAGAGATACTGCAGCCATCTGTGAAGAGCTGCCCAGATTCACCATAGGGGCCTACCCTGAACTTGTAGGCCAGTGTGATGCTGCCGACAGGTGAAGAGCCAGCACTCACAACCACCTCGGTGAAGAGCCCCGAGTAGACAACGAAACCAAAGATGGTCAGCAGCAGCAGCACGACCAGCACTGCGATCAGACCGAGGAGCACCCAGTCGGATGTGATGGACAGCTGGTGCTCCATGCTTCCTGAGGCACTAGTGGCAAGAGACGTGAAAGGAGAGGAGTTAAGTTAGCACTTGGAAAAGCAATTGCTCTCTAAAGCTATTTATTTGTAGCAAAAGCCATCCAATTCCAATTCTTTGTATGCTTGAAGCTTAAAAACAGTGGAACCCCCCGCCCTGAAACCTCCCATGTATTAGTGTCACGTTGCATCAGCCTGTTCCAATTGGCCACCAGGTACAAATGATACTGCTTCAGTGCCTCTTGGGAATGAGATGATTATAGAGGTGGGATGGAAAGGCACTGTCCCTATCTTCCCAGAACCAGTCACACCACTCATGTCCAGCCTTTCATCCAGGAGAGATTGAAAACCACCCTGAGAGCCCACATTACCTAACAGATCAGCAGATACGCAGCACTGAGCTAAGGATCAGGGGACCATAAAAAAAATAATTTGTCATTTACAGATACCAGACCCCACACTGAGACCAGGACAGCCCCTTTTGTCAAAAAAGTATAGAAGCTCAGGCCTTTAACAACCCACACAAGGACCACACTGGTTCAGAGCTGGGCCCTGCATCCAGAGAGGCTCAGAGGAGGTTGAAGACCCAGATAGAAAAAGCATCCCCAATACACTGAGGGGCAATGAATTGCCAGTATTCTTTTTAGATGGCTTTTTTAACCTAGAAGACTTTTTGTAACCCCAGGAAAGACTTCCTGTTTTGCTTGGTGTCTTTTCTCTCTCATGCTGACTGCAGGAGCCAGCAGCTTGGCAAACATCTCCAGCTTGTTTTCACCTACCAAGTACAACCACTCTAGGGACTTGCAACCCAAACCATTGCAGGAGAGTTGTTTTTGTTTTATTCTCCCTTGAAACACAGCTCTGGTCACACAGAGCAGCTGCAATGCCCCCTTGGGACTTCCACAGGAGCTAGGCTTGAAAGCAAAGGTTGAAGTAAACAACTTCACCTCCATGTGATAAACTGTGTCCAAAAACAGTCTTTCACCCTGGCTGCTGCTTGCTCACCTTCATGGTAAGAGAAAAGCCACATCCTGGTATAAACTGCAGGTGTCTCTGCTCTGCTCGACCCCAGTGAGCAGGAGTACAGCAATACCAAGTCCCACAGAGCTGACACCGTGATCTTAGTGCTGAGCTGGGCACCATCTCACGCCACAGCCCTACTCACCTGAAAAAACAGCTCAGGCCAGAAATGGTTCACAACATCTGATCCGTGAGGGTGCGGGATCCACCACGCTGCAGCAAGAAAAACAAATGTCATTGCTTCCTTCAGACTTATCACGCCAAAAGCAAGTCAATCACATCAGAGCACCCATTCGCCTCAGACCTGCCCCCAGAGGAGGCATGTCCTGAGGAGCACCTTCTCCTTCAGCACCTCCCAGGCTGAGCTTTCTTCCCAAAACTCTGTGGCAAAATGCTTGGGCACCAAGAAGCAAAGAAATTGGAAAGCAATGGCAGAGGACAACGTCCTGCAGTAGCCTCTGCTGGTGTGTCCCACCTTTGGCTGTCCCCGGGGACACCTGAGCCACACCTGGTGCTGCTCACAGGTGACCTGCAAAGGAGCAGTTCTAGACCTATGGCCTGGCTGGAGCTATACATCTGCCGCGACTCCCTGCAGGGCCTTGCCTCCTATGACCAACACAGATTTGTTACTTCCAATCACGGTTTGGTGACCCTCCGTGAGCTGCCAGGCTAACACTCAGCCCCAGCGAAGAAAAGGGTATTTATGGCGATTCTTCCTGCTTCCTGTGGCTCGCTATCTGGCCCGCCGCGGGCACGGCTAGACAGTTCCCGCCCTGCCTTCCTCACGGGCATCGGGAGCGGAGCTCGCCCGACCCCTGCCCAGCCCGCCCCGGTGCCCGTGCTCAGGGAAGGGTTTGACCCGGCCCGCCTGCCAGGAGCCTTAGCTCCCGACCCTGCCCAGCGGCAGCCAGGAGGCGGGCAGCGCCACAGCACCGGCGCAGACTGCAACCCCCGCTACCGGCCTAGCCGCCAGCGCGCTGAGGGACTCGCCGAGCCTCTGCCGGGCTCAGCCGGTAACCCCCGGCTCCGGGCAGGCCGCGGCCTGGGGCGGGGAGGAACCGGAGCAGGGCGGCACTGGCCTTCCTGGCCCCGCCGCCCGCCCGCAGAGACACCCCCCACACCCCCCCTCGCTCCGGTGACGGCCGGCGGGACCCGAGCCCCCCCTACTCTCCTCTTCTCACCCGGGGCTCGCCGCTGACAGCTGGCCCGGAGCGGTCCTGGCACCACCCTCGCTCCGCCCCGTGCGCCCCGCCCCTGTCGCGCGGGGCCGCCCCGGCTCAGGCAGGCGGCGGCTGCGCGCGCCGGGAACCACGGGGCGCGCGCACTCGCGCATACACCGGGGAAGGGCAGGGCGCTAGGCTGTGCCGCTTCCGGCGAAGTGGGCAGAGGAAACGGGAGCCCCCTGTCGAGGAGAGCGCCCTCTAGCGGGCGGTAGCTGGATTTCCCTGCCCCACCAAACGGGACAGGCAGACGCGTCCCTCCCGGGAGGCGAGGCAAGGACCGACACAGCTCCCGGCTGCTTCCCAGCCCTTCCCAGGGGCTCCCTGCCATGAAGAGCCATGGGTGATGGGCCTGTAGGCTCGGGGACCAGCACATCTCCCAGCTAAGGATGACTCGTGCCTCACAGCCGGCTCTTGGACCAAGGTGCTGCTGGACGTGAATGATGAACAACTACCTTATGTTCTCCAGTGTCCCCTGTGCTAGGGCTGCAGCAGCTAGGCACATGTCCCAGCTGAATGACACCGAGCTTCAGGCTCCATAACAGCTGAAGCCTATGCTTAATAGGCTCCTTCATTCTGGTGCTGGAAAAAACAGTGCTATTATGCTAGAGGAGGCATTAGTCGCGCATCATGGCCCTGACCACAAGGCCTGGCCAGTTGGGCCAGTGGGCAGAGCTACTCTTCAGTGCCAGGGCCTCCACACCAAACCCAGAAGGCATTTTGAGCTGCCACTCATGGGTTCCCACCGGCCTGTCTCCGGGGCTGTTGCAACCTGGCACAAACAGCTTTGTTTCTGCCTGTGTTCTGGCTTTCCCACTGCCCAGCTGGAAGGAAAACCAGCCAGATAGCTCAGCAGACACAGACAGCACTAGCCAACAAGGGGGAGCACCAGGAGAGTTAAGAGTTAGAGGTTTGTTTCATTCAAGGGTTTGGGGTTTTGGCCAGATGTTCTCAGCTTGTTTGTCCTTTCCTCAGCCCCATGCAGGTTTGGGACACTCCACCAGTGGCCAGAAGGCTGACCATGTACTTTCCCCATCAGCTGGGCTTTATCACCCAGAGAACCACATTACCTAGCTGCTGAAGATCCACAAAACTTCAGCCAGCACAGGAGCTAGTCAGGAGTCCCTCATTGCCCCAAGCTCTGATGTGCTCCAACAACTTCTGTGGCAAGGCAGTTTCACAGCCCACTTCTACTTCATGCCACCTTTGGGAGTGGGTCCCATCCTACAGCTCACATGCAGAGCACGCAGGAGCATGGAGCACTGGTGCTCAGCCTGCAGCCTTCAGACACTACCTCGACAACTCCTCAGGTTCCTATTTCTTTTCAATGAATAAGACCAAGCACAGTACCAGAGAGTAGCAAGAAGACTTCCCCACTTCCTACTCCTCCCTCCAGAGACACGCGCTGGAAAGGCCCAGATGCAATTCCCATCCTCCTTTTCTTCCCCTTATATAAAAGCAACCTTCAGACCTCTCTCTTCACACCAAGCTTTCTCCAGCCTCTTCAACCCTCTTAGCAAGGACAATTTGCTCTCCACTGGTATACCAAATAACCACTCAAGCCACCTCCAGAAGCAGCAAGACGACAATGTGGAGTTTGCTGCTCTCTCTCCTGCTGTGGTTTCACATCCATTTCCCACATGTCCCAACCCCCTCCGTCAGGGCTGTTTGCAAAGGCAGTGCCAGGCACTGCTTTTCACCAATGTGAAGCCAAAGAGCTCTTTTATGAAGAGTACTTTGAAATACTGTAACACTTGCCTTTCTCCAGTAGCTTCCTAGGGAGGATCTCAAGGCTTTCTGTAAACTGGAATTAGTTAATCCTCAGAGGCTCTCCTTGTGTTTGGTGTTACAGCCTTTCTGCAGCTGGAAAAAAGTATTTCAGCTTCGTTACGTGTCTCGCCTGGAGCCATGCAGTGAATCACTGGCAGGAAGAGGAACAGAACTCAAAAGCCCTTTAACTGCCAGCTCAGGACACCAGACACTTCTCTTTCCTCAAGCCTTGGAGTTAAATAACTCAGCACACATTTAATACTTCACACATACATTTTCCCAATTACAACAGCAAATGCTAAAATCTGGGTCTCATTTAACAGCTTCATGCCTTCACTCTGACACAGTATATCAAGAAGAGCCAAGGCAGAAGGATGTAAAATGTGCTTTCTGGTGGGCTCCCCAGTTGGCCTCACCAGCTCTGCTCTGCTTAGCCATGTTACACACCCACCACTGGCCTCTGACAGCGTCAGCCAGCTGGGCCAGGTCCCAGGTGTCCAGTTATGGCAGACTTCGGTCTCAGGAGACTTGTTTGGGTCGTGCTGGGTCCCCATTCTCACTTAAGTTTTCTCTTAGTGGCAGACAGAAACAGAGGTCGATTACCAGCAGGAGCAGATGTATGCAAGCTTGCTTTGCACAGCCCCATCTGTGAGGCCACAGGCAACATTTCTCCACCCACCTTAGCCACTGTATGCAGGGACTCTGGTTTCATAGCAGCAGCAGGCACCAATGATGCTCAACAAGGCAGTCACTGCACCCCACTCCCCCAATGCTCCACATCACCTCAGCAGGGAATGTGGCACTTGTGGAGCACCTGGCTCAGCCTGTGGCCCAGAGCCTAGCTTCCCAGTTCTGCTCTCACCTGCTGGACCCTCCATCCTGTGACCCAGCAAGATGTGCTGTTGTCCTTCCTCTCTCAGTTGCCCTGAGTGCCTTTATCTGCCAGACAAGGTAAGCTGAGCCTCATGAAGTTCACTTTGGATGCCTGGTAAGCAAACAGATGTGATAAGGATGCTTATCACCTTGGAAACATAGCAAAACACAAACAAACAACCCTGACTAACTCAGCACGAAAATACCCTCCCTGGAGGGGCAGGCAAGAGGCTAGAACAGAGCATGCAGCTCTGGGGAATTTCCATCAGCAGCACAGACAGGCTCCACTCCACTTCCTGACTCCCCATAACATGGCAACTCCACATCACCATTGGTGAATCAAGACCAGCATTTAGTCCCTTACAAACAAGACACACCAACAGTTGTGGGATTAACTGGAAGGCAGACAGCACAACCACATGGAGTACACTCACCAGGTAGGCAGAAGGCTGCCTGCAGAGGCAGAGCTAGAGGCTGTTTCTCAAAGAAGCTCAAAGCTTAGCGCAAGATGCATGACCAAATAGCATGGTGGTCATACCTACACATCATGATGTGCAGTTTGGCCCATGCCTGCCCCATGAGGCAGGCACCCTGTCCCAGGAGCTGCATGACCCTGCTCCACCCATCCAGCTGTTGGAGGATGTCCTCCCAACCTTCTCTGTTTTTATCACCTGCCCAATCCACCTCACACTAGGAACTGGAGAAGTCCTCTCCAGAGGAGACACTGCAGAGGGCAGGGGTTGCACTGGCAAAGCTCAGCAAGGCAAGGGACAGGACTGGGCTGTGTGGTCAGGGTAAAGGCATGAAGGGTGCTACTTGGTCCAGAGAGCTAGGACCAGGCTGTGGCTCAGCATTTAAGGCAGGAAGGTTTCAGCAGCTGGCCTCCTGAAGCACAGGGTTAGCATCACTAGCTGGGTTAGGGCGCCAGGAGCAGGAGGTTCTCTGGAAGTTGTCCCCAAAGGCTACACAGGACAGCACAAGTTAACTCTTCCACATAACAGCTTCCACTTTCTCATCAACCACTATTGGCACCATAAATTTCAGAGTACTTCAGCCATTCACTTTATGGAGTCTCCACTAATGCAAAAAAAAGAAATACACTGGAGGATTAACTACTGATCTATTGTTCTGCCCTCAAATTTTAATTTCCAACTGCATTCTTCTATGTTTCTTTCTCATGACAGGAATTCAAAATTCACAGTGTTAGAGTAAGAAAGAAAAGGCATTTACATCCTTTCAAATACACTTAAAAGTGTTAAGAAATATGCAAATTATAGTTAACTGTCTATTTAGGCCACAAATGCTAATCAGAACATTTTCCCCTTGGATCTATTAGCAAAAATGCTCTTGTAATTAAATGCAAAGTTTTAAAGTCATGAAATTAACTTTTCAGGCAGGCACATAACCTTCCCTACCTCCTGCCTTCTGAAACCAGAGGGGTCAAGTTTAGATCCTTGTCTGGTGTTCAGATCCCACTCCTGAACCATACTAATGAGGATGGGGTAGAATCCACTGGCTAAACCAAAACTCAAGCCACCAAACCAAAGAGAACAGACCACAGTGATGGACAAAACACTCAGTTATGCCTGCACAGCATCTGCAGCTGCAAAGACAATGGCAGGATAAGAAAGACTTCCCAGTTTGGACACCAATCCTTTCCAGTCTGATGCACAAAATCCTAATATTGTTCAATAAACTTACCACGTGATACTTTTAAGATAACCAGGCTCCTGTTAGTAGCATTTGCAAACACTTCCCTTGGAGACATGGGGGTTGCTAGAAGGTTCCCAACTAACTTTTTTTTTTTAGAATTAGTGTGCACCTATCTTTTTTTATGTGTATAGACTTTAGACTCCATTGACTTTTATTATTTTGGGGGGAAACATCTCATTACGGCTTTCATTTTGCTGGGATAAATAAATAAATTAGTTTTTTACAGATCACTTTCCATTCCCCTTTTCTACTCCTATTCCATTTTGACTTAATATTTTAGGATAGGAGTGCTTATAAATTAAATAGATTACTCCAGGTATTTTGCCACAACCTTTGTCTCAATCTTGACTTCCCTCACAGGGAATTTCCACAGATACTACCAGCAAACTTTCATAATGCTAAGGAAGAAAAACTTCGTTAGTTGTAGCCTATGAGCTTCTCCTTTTGCTATCAAAGCACCAAACAGCAGATCAGAATTCTGCACCTCTGATTATCAGCTATTTAGCAAGACACTAAGGCAGTTTTATGTAACAGACTGTGATGGAGCTTTCATCTCTTCCTTTCAGATGTCACATCACCTCTGGTAGCTAGTGTGAATGATAAGCAGTCATTCAGACTCCCCTCCCCAAGGCCAGCAACTGCATTTGTATATCACTTTGATTCTCTGTGAATAAAAGATCACTTACTAGTCTGGAGGGATGTAGTATTCATCTTTGAACTCCCCTGAAAATCACCTGAAATTGCTTACAGCTCCACTTGTTTGGAACTAGAGTGCACAACTGACTCATGACCAAACAGGTCTGGCCAAATTCCTCCCACAATGCCAGTTGCAGGGGTCAGTGCTCACAAGGGATCTCTTCTCTGCAACCACATTGCCTCAGGTTGGTAGTGATGCTTCTCAGAGATGTTTGTGTTTGTTCCAGAGGGGAGTATCTCCCTTTTACCTGTGCTGTGAACACTTGTATCCTTTACTGCAGTGTATCACACACACACGAAGAATTGGGCTATATGTCTCTTCTTAGTGAAAAATGTAATTTATTATGTAAGTGTAATTTATTATGAAATTTCACTTAATTTTTTATCCCGTAGCATGCCTTTACCTTGTATTGTCTTAGTAGTGATCATGTACTTCCTTCTTCATCCTAAGGACAACCTTTGAGCTAAAGAACACTCATCTACAAACCAGGCTTTTCTTTTCAACCTCCTCTCTTGTAGGTCTAGATTAAGTTTACCAATTTTTCTTGTTAAAAAAATTTTACCCAGAGTGTTCTTCCTTCCTTCATCCAGAAAGAAACAAGAAGAAAAGCTTGAACATGCTATGCTCTGCCTCTCTGGGATTGCAAACAGTGCTTGCAAAACATGCTGGGTTTAATGTGGTCTTGTCAACAAGCTCATTCTACACAGTAAGTGACACTTTCAACTAGCATCCAGCATTTTTAATGAGGGATCCCCTAACAGACTTCAGATATTTTGACAGGATTTTAAGAGCCTTACACAACTACACTCTAACCAGAGAGGAGCTGACATTCCACAAAGCAAAACAGCCCAGCAGCAATGACACACCAACAGAGCTCTTATGCCAGTGGTTCTCCTCTTGTTTTACAAGACTGACTGCAGAAGGAACAAACATGAACATTGGTCTCAAACTTAATTGCTGGCTTCAAAACAGGAAAATTAATTTCTTGCATCCATGTTGTGCTCCTGTTTTTAATGCACACATGTATATAATGCTTTTAAAAACATCTCTTAGCAGCTGTGTAAAGAATTAAATTACAATGACAATTCCAAATTGAAAAACATTTTTCTTTTAAGATTTTTCATCTTCTTCCTGGCAAAAAACTGTCTTGAAAAAATACTTTGCAAACCTCTTCCTACTAAAGAACATCTGTGGGGAGCTGTTGGAAATCTGAGGGAGAGGTCTTCCTAAAGGACTTTGAGAAGCCCTGATTATTTTGATTCTCATATTTCCCTTTCTTTTCCTACTACCTCATGTTGTAGTGGACACATCATTCATAATAAAAAGTATTAAACACAGGTGATTTCTGACATTATTCCACCTCAACTCCCTCCTTTCTCTCCTACAAGTGTCACTGTGTACTGATGCACTACCTCTGACCGTGAGTGCACTTCTCACCAGTTACTGACTTGCAGAGTTGCTGGAAACATATCCAACTGCACTCAAACCTCCACATTTTAAGCTCAATCCGGTTTCTCTCTGCTTACAATCAGGTCAGACCAGGACATGTGCAAGCAGAGCAGGGTACACTACTCCCACTGCAACGATGGCTTCCGTTCAAACTGGACCATATCTAAGCTCTCCACTGCAGCTCTACTAGACAAGCACATTTACAAGTGACTTCACAGAATAGCTTGTTTCAGCTGACCTGATTTCTTCAGGAGCTGAACTGGCTCCTGTGACTGCTCTTCTCCTTCCCTTCACTAGTCAGCTTGCACTGACATAGGCTTAACTTTGCAGCAACAGAGCACAGAACTGCAAATCCCATCCCCAGTGACACCAAGTATGCCACAGCGAGAAGGGAAACCATTTAAAGGGTGATCCAGGAATAGTTTAAGCCTACAGTTTATTCAGCTGTAACACCAAATGTGATTCATGTCTGAATTTGGAGTGCAGAGCCCTACTACCAGCATGAGGGAGGAGACAGAAGAGAGCATCAACGACAAAGCATTGCAGCATTCTTGTCTTTTTACTGTGGTTTTTATTGCTGCTGTGGAAGAGAGGATAACGTGATAAAACCTTGCGCTAAACCAGAGCAGCAGTGACTAACTCTATGTTAGTCTGAGCTGAGGTGCCTGGAACAAAGGCTCCTGTTGGTCTGAGTGATCAATTTTAAAGTCTTGTCAAGTTGGTGAGTCTAGCAATGCTCTTTGTACAACTTTCCACATTTCAATAAGAATGATTTGAGAGGAAAACTTCCAGAAATTGCCATTCTGAGCTGCAAAAGCTTTGAATTCACAAATACTTTAGTGTGTCAGGCATACCTCTCTGACAAATTTGTTGTTTTCCTAGGATAAGTGAGCTGATGTGAGTCAGTCACTACTGCACCAGACACACAAGATTTAGCATTAATTCAGAGCAGCTCAGAACCATTAGCACTAAGCTGATGCATTGACTGAGGTGGAGGAAAGGCTGCTGATTTCTAGCACCAGTACTTTGGGGAAAGATGAACAGGATTTGGAGGACTGATAGGGGTTGAAAAGAGAATCCATTTAGCCGTAGCATATAGCACAATATAGCATTTGGTATTACCTCCTCATTTAGTCTTAGCCAAGTAACAATCCATCTTTCTTGGGCACAAAGCGACACAGCAAAATCAGAACCACAACAAAGTACATACTCCTAAATCATCAGTTCAGGATTTCACTACAATTTAACATAAAGTCATGTGACATAGAGATTATCTCCATGGCTAGAGATATAAAGCACAATCACCTAGTAGGAAGACAGACCACTTTTACTTTCAATCTTTGTCACCTAACTGCTGCCAGAAGACAAGCACAGTGGAAACAGGTCCACAAACATAACAATGCCACCACTTTTTCTTACTTGCCTTTTTCCAACAGCTAACAAATGAATGCATAGGACTTGCAAGAACTGGCTCTGAAGGCTGGAAGACTGCATAAAAACAGCTCCAGTATGAAGCAGAAAAAGACCTTTGTGGCAAACCGAATTTAGCAACGTCACCAGAAGCTCCTGACTCAGAGCCCCATTCTGCCCAGCTGCACATTCACCCCCCACACCCCCACCACACCTGCCAAAGCAGCACGATTCAGCCCACTTGGAGCTCTGCCATGAGCAGCTGGACAGAAGATGATTGATGCAGCCATACAGCAAGATCTAATGAAGAAATTATTTTTATTCCTGGGTTGTAACTAAGCCATACTTTGTCACACTGCTACTAGCTGAGGCAGGAAGACTACTGACAAGTAGTACCAGGAGAAATGGCAGATGGGATCAGTTTGTTATTCCACTTCAGACCAGTCCACACTGGTTTGAGGCAACCTGAGACCAGTTTAACCTAGGTTTTTCCTTGCCTGTTCCTGCTGCCTGGCAGGTAACTCAGATACCTGGGTATGCAAGGCTGCTTGCATTGCTTGGACACAGGAGAGTGTTCTGTCTCTAGTTTTTAGCAGGAAGATGTGGCACAAGCTGCAGTTCTGAGGGCTCTTGGTGCCACAGAGCGGGGAACTGCTACAGCAACAAAAAGTACAAGACCCCATTGCCAAATATTCTACCTCCAAACAGCTTCTCAGGCCTGCTGCTCCCACTGTCCCTGCAGACTAGTTGTTGTGGTTTTCCTTGTACAGGACAACATAAAACACCCCATACATGCACTTAAAGCAAAAGATTTAAGCACTTTCAGGGTAGTGTCCACCTCTGGCAAGTCAGGCTTAACTTCCTTCTGTGGGCCACCCAAACAGCTTAACCAGCTCCCAGGTGGGCATCTCTGCTTGCTGAGCTGTTCAATGGTGAGCTGACAGCTCCCTCCTCTGTTAGAAAGCACTAAAAGCAACCTAAACTATGTCCTGTTAGTGACTTGAATCACAGAATATTATGCTTTTTCTCTCCATTTTTGCATGTAGATAGAGGGAGTCTCCAGGACAGTTTCCTGGTGGTACAGGACCACCTCCCCAGCCAAATGCATTAAGTGCTACCAAAGCATCAGTTCTCATCCTGCCCTGCTGCAGCTGATTTGGGTGAGCCTTACAGCCAGCAGCAGGGCATGGCATGAAGAGCTGCCTGTAGAAAAGATGAAGGTGGGTCACACTAGGATCAAGGGATGAGCTTGAGGATGTCACTGCTGTCTGGAGCTGTCATGCCCAAGAGCCAGCTAGGGTCTTCAAAAGGTACAGACTTCCGAATACACATTCCCAAGTAGGAACGCAAGATAAACTTGCAGTTCAGATAATAAATCATAGAATCATAGAATGGCCAGGTTGGAAGGGACCTCAAAGATCATCTAGTTCCAACCCCCCTGCCACAAGCAGGGATGCCAAAACACTAGACCATGTTGCCCAGTTCCACATCCAGCCTGGCCTTGAACACTGCCAGGGACGGGGCAGCCACAACCTCTCTGGGCAACCTGTTCAAACACCTCTTGGTGTCACCTTCACATAAGGAGACTAGGAGGATCCTGCACTTGAACAGGGAACACAGAACACAGATTTCTGGTTGCTCTGCTGTAGGATTTTAAGTGCACTTGTTACCTTTGGGGTGGGGGGTATGGGATAAGCTTTGAGACACAAGCTGTTCTTGGATGGCCTATGTTCCTCTGAACCTCTTTGGTTTCAGCACTAGGGTTTCTTTTGGTGGGAATACAGATTTGCTTTCTCCTCCAGCTATCCTGCTACAGAGCACACCGCTCCTTGGGCCAGATATACTTGACCAATACCATCTAGGAGGTGCCTATGCCAGCATCATATGCTTCAACTGTGTTGATCTGGGGCTTCTAGGTTTCATTTCTCCAACCATGGCTAAGAGCCTGCGTTTGACTAGAGCATAGCAACTTTTTGGAGCTTCTGCTCCCCATCCATAAATCAAAGGCTTGGGATTTCCCCTTCCCAAGGAAGGATAGTTCCCTGTTCTGTGAAAATCTCCTGCCCAGAGCACTGGAGCTCTCCCCCTTGATAAGGCTATTATGACAGCAACAATGATTCAATACAGGGCCCACGGGTCCATCTGCAAGCTGCTGCCTGTGGAGATACACAAGTGAGTTAATGGGTACAGCAACAGAGAAGATGAATCCTAAGAGACTGGCTTTCAAGGTGGCCACTTCCTCTTGGCCTTCAGACAGGCAGCTTGCCCTTCAGACTCCTTTATCTTTGAGACAGGTCAAAAAACTAACTGCATCAAGGCCTGCACTTGGCCTAAATGCTGTGTAGACTGGACACAGAAAGGATGATGTTCTAAACAGAAGAAACAGATCTCCTTTTGGTTTGGACTGTGCTGCTTCTACTTTCTTTTCTAATACTGGTCACCCTTGGGAGAGTTCCCATTTGCTTAATTAGGCCACATATGAGAAACGTGGAAAGACACATAACATGTTTGGAGTGGCGTGATCTGCAACTTTCATCCTTCATGAATTAAAGTTATTGACTTTAAGAGGAGCTGGATATCTAAATCAGTGTGGAAAGGCAAGTTGCTGGGGATTTTTGGCTTGTTTTTTCTTTTGAAAACACAACATGCACACCCCCCACCACCATACAAATACATTTTTACTGGGTTAGGCAGAGGCTTCACACTGCTCAGCTTACAGTTCTAAAGCAAAGACAACATTGACATGCCATCAGATTATGTTGGTAAACCTATCTAGGAAGTGGGAGTGGTATTCTGTGATTCTGTTACTTAGAAAAACACATCTAAAAGCAAATTATGATACAGTTGACAAACAGAACACATTTGAGCTGGGTTAAGTTATGGAAATATCTACTAAATAATGTCATGCTGTAGTGTTAGAAGTAAGCTCTCAGTTTCCTGGCACAGAAACCAGGCTGACTCTTCAATCAAGTATATAGCTTGACTAAAAATAAAGCCCAAGTTACATTCCCTACAGAAAAACAATCTTACCAGGTACTGATTCCTATTATTTCCTCTCCTTTTTTAAATTATTTTTTTCTGATAGCTCTAAACACTCTTGAGACTGCCTGAACTAAGTGGAACTAGTTGCAAAAGGTATCTCTACAATAAAAATATTAGCAAAATATATTCTGGGATGTTTCAGCTGCTCCTGAAATGTTTTATTTTCCCCTGTAAGGTATTCTCAACAAAAATTAAATTGCAGGGGGAAAAAACCGCAAGCACAAAATCTTTATTTATGACCAAATGAATTGTTTCAGAATACATTGCTTTAACTCAGAGTCTCCACACGTCACATGAGAAGAGCTGCTCTTCTCTACTACCTTCTCATCCCTGAAGCTGATACCTAGTGGGGTCTTTGCCATTACATGCAAGTCAGGATGAAGACTTTGTTTCAAACTATGACACACGAGAGACAAAGATAAGAAAACATAACAAGTTACCACTACAGACACCTTCAAAGGTGTGATTTAGAGACAGAAACTGAGGCTCCCATAGCCGATAGTAGTGCTTGTTACCTAACATATTCATTAAAATCAAAGCTCTGGATCCATTAAAGGCTATCTACCAACTGGAAAAAAACCCATGCCTGAAGAACTTCGATTAACATCATGCCCACTTGTACTGTGCTCAACTGAGAACAGGACCTGGGGCCACAAAACCATCCAAATCTAAAGAGCTCTCTGCTTTGGGCAAGGAGATAATGCTCCTTGCACTTACAAGGAGCACACACATACTGTGATCAAAACACTACACAGTGTTTTGTAAACAAAGGACAAACTTCCCAAGCCACTTGGGGAAAAAAGTAGTAAGCCACAAGGATCTCTATCAGACAGTAATAACAATAACAAGATGGAAGAGAACCTATGCCCTAGGAATAACTGATTTGTGTTTAGAGTCCCACCAAGTTGGTGTCTAAACCACACAAGCAATTTCACTACTGAATTCAGACAAACTTTTGTCTCAATGCTCCTATAATATCAGGGGTGAAGGCACACCCATCACACCACAGGACAAACTATCATGGGGCCTCACAACTGTGCACACTGTTGAGTGTCCATTAAGAATCAGTACCAAGTGGTATACATCAAAGTAATTTATCAGTTTGTATCAAATGTTTGCTTGATTAAGAGTGTTACATTTCCCTGAATGCTTCACAGTCCCAGAAACATGCTAACAGACACGGGTTAAGCAGCTCCTTCCTCTACAGACATCAGAGAGTAATCAATAGTAAGACCCATCTAAAAGTAAGCTGGCAATAGAAATGCAAACAAGGAAGGACTTATGAACAGGATCACATAACAGGATTAGCACAGCAACCAGTTTCCTTTAGGGGAAGCCAGATTAAATAGGCTATACCAGCTAAAGGTTACCATGCCTGTTGCACAAGGGAACCTTGAGAGGCACACTGAAGCCGACTACCATCCATCCCCTCCCTACACTGGAATTCCTTTTTCAGCAAAGCAATGCCTAAGCTCCCCTAAGGCCAGCTCTGGTTGTTGAACATTCTTATGTGGTCAAGGAGAAAAACAAGGCAACAGATGAAGCAGTACCCTTCCTCCAGAACACGAAGATGGCACTACACCAACCACAGAGACTGTGCATCCAGAGACAGCAATCCTTGCCACCACGCACACCAGAAACATACTCAGATCTTAGCAACGAGACGTGGCACAGAGACCAACTCTTCCAGCTCTCCTGTGCTGCCTGCCAGCTCCTGAGATTCCAGCAGCTCCAACAGCCCTGTTCAGTTAACAGCAGAGCTTACCTGCTCGACTGAAAGAAACAGGGAACCAGCTTCCTGCCCAAATGGGCTCATGTGAAAAGCCTACAGACAAATGAGGTGCTCTAATACAACAATTCCCTTCAACAGCAACCTTCCCCATGGTCCAACAAGACCTGGGCGCCCCAGAGCCGGCTAGGGAGCCGTGCCCAGAAGCAAGGCTTTCAACACCGGCAGCTCCTCCACCAGGCACGCACTGGGCCGAAGCCAGCCCCAAAACAAGCAAGTAATGCGCGCGCACACACACACCTTCCTCCGCCAGAAAGGGAAGGCCTCAGGGCGTGCACTGAGCCCACTGTAGGCCTGGGCGG
Source organism: Bucco capensis (assembly GCA_013396975.1). Classification (NCBI taxonomy): domain Eukaryota; kingdom Metazoa; phylum Chordata; class Aves; order Piciformes; family Bucconidae; genus Bucco; species Bucco capensis. The sequence goes on from VWZO01017862.1 coordinate 1,462,585, forward strand.
GTAGCCGGGAAAGGCCCTAGCCCACAGTACAGCAGCCCCTCACCGACGGGGAGCCACTATCACCTTCAAAGCGCAAGCGCAACAACCCAAGCCGAGTGGCGTAAATAGCACCCGGGCTTTTATAGCTCCCCTTCCCGGCAGCCTCCGCGTCCGGCCGTGTCGATTGGCTATCGGGCGAGCGGGGGCGCGCGCGGGAGCGCGGGCTGGAGGCGGGCAGGGCCGGTCCGGGCGGGGCCGGGCTGA
>VWZO01017862.1:1462956-1500697 GCA_013396975.1 Bucco capensis
TTTTCCGGGCTGGCGGGCGGGCTGGGGCGCGGCCCCAAGGGTTGCCCCGCTGGAGCCTCCCGCGCCTCGCCTGGCCCTCGGCGCCTGGGCCGCAGCGGGAGCCTCACTCCCGCCAGCTCCGCTGTGGGCGGTGGGGAGGCGGCACCCCCTCCCCCCCCGGTTCCCCTCCCGCTGTGGGGAGTGACACGAGTGGGCACCGGGCGGTGGGGGTGACCCTGCTGACTGGCAGCTTGTTGTGGTGACGTCACCCGGGCGCGCGGGAGGCGCCGCCACTCTGGAGAGCGGGGTCTGGCTAGGGGGTGAGCTGGGGCTGACGGCAGGGTCCCTGGGCCGGGCCTGGGAGTGAGCCGAGCTCCGGGCAGGGTCCCCGAGCCAGGTCTAGAGGTGAGCCGGGCCCCGGGCTGGGCCTGGGGTGAGCCGGGGCCGCCCACGAGACCCTGTGCGTCCCGTCGCTGCGCGAGGCCCGGCCGGGCGTTAGCTCCTGCGGAAATGCTGCCCGGGCTCTGCCGGGGTTTCAGCTTGTCGCGAGGGGAGAAATCGCCTGTCAGAGAGTAATTGCCAACTTTTAGTTAGTTGTTTTTTGTTGTTTTTTTTTTCGCCGAAGCCAGTGCAGCCTCAGTAGGCCGAGGGCATGTGGACAAGGGTGCAGCAAAGAGTTCAGGTTTGGTTTGAAACGAGCTATTGCTGTAATTGGCTTCGCGTGGCCCAGCAGCTTTTCCTGAGACTGAAAATTATCTATCTTAGAATTATATGCTGCCTAAACCTTCTATGCCAGGAAGCCTATTCTTTCAGGGAGGAGAGGAGCCTTGAGACTACTGCAGTTATGTTTAGGTCTAAAAAAACACCCAAAAAAACCATCAAAAACCCATTCTTATTATAGAGCTTTACAGACGTAAAGTTGTTACAGACACTCAAGACAAAGTATTGTCCCCAATCAAACGATGTCTTAACTATGATATCCCTTTAAGTCTGTCTCTGCGAGATGTCTGGAGCAAGGGTTTGTTTGTTTTTAGTTGCTGCCTCATATCCAGCTTTTGTTTCTCTTGAAGTGGAGTTCACCTGTTTGTGGCAGGGAAACCCTTCATGAGCAGCAGGTCCCACCCACCCTTTCTGTGTGTGAGGTAGGATCCAGAGAAAACCAAAGACTTAGCTAGGGAACGTCAGGTGTATTGGTGCTGTTTGTTGATTTTTTTCTTTCTTCCCCCAGAGCTTAGACTAGGTGACAGTTCTGCTGGCTATGTGATTTCAAAACGGTGCACTTCTTCTAAAAGCAGACTTTTATAACTCTCTATTTATCTTGGAAATCTCAAAAATTAGTTTTACTTGCCTTGAATGTTGTTCGTGACTCAAAGTATTAGATTCTTCAAAAACTTTGGGGATTTATTTTCTTTTTTTTAGTAGGGAAATCTGAAGTGTCTCCTTCCCAAAAAAGATTGATTGTGAAAATGTTTACCTTCTGTTGAAGGCTCTTCTAAAACATCTCTGTGTCCTCCTCCTGGCCTATTCTGGCCTGGCCCAGGCGTGCAGTCACACAGCACTAGTATTTCTGTTTCACATACACAGTCTATTTCTGGCTCTGTTTTGGACCAAGGTTGCATGTTTTAAAAAAAAAAAAAGGAAAAATTGCCATTAGTGTTATTTCATTTTAATTAGTTCACTGGAATGCTTAACAGCCTATTCAGCATAAAGGCTTGACATAAATTAATTCTAATGGGTGATTTGTATCATTTAACATTAGAATACAGGATTTAAAAAAAAATAAATTATTTTCCAGGACATAAATACATCTTCACACAAGGGGCAAAAGAAATTCAGTCACAGAGCTCAGCTGAGCAACTCTTGTGTTATCCCTCCTAGTTCACCAAACTCGCACTCTGGCTGAGTGCCACAGCAACTGAGTGCCAGAGGCAGGGAGTTCTCTGAGCCAGGAATTGACAGTAAAAACATCCTAAATGATCTTAACTGCCACCAGGATGTGGAACTAGTGATGGCTCTTCAGATAAGCAAATTCCAAATAAAACCAATTTGATAGTTTGGAGTGGCTTGGAAACAGCATTGCTTTCCCTTATTTTTTTAATGGTAACCTTTTTTTTCCTATTTCTTACATTTCATCTTCTCTCGACATATTTACATTGCCCCAAACCATGCTGGCTCTTCTTTACTCTGCATCTGTGGTCCACTCCACCCTAAACATTTCTGACCTTGACTCCTACCATCTCACTAGCCTGTTGTATCCTCTCATTCAGTCTCTCTGTAACCTTTTATTCCCTGCTGCTGTGATATCACTAGGTTCTTTCCAAGTCTCCACTCAGACACAGTCTTGTACCTTTTACATTAAACTCTAATGAGCTCATTCCACAACCATTTAAACTGTCATGTACTGCTCTGTTGTCTTAGTTTAACTAATGTGGAGGAAAAGTTGAATCAGTGTGTTTGAGGAAGTTAGCCTGTCGATAACGGCTAGCCAGCATGCCCTTTAAATTGTGAATTGATCTGTGATGAGTCTGTCCTAGTAAACAAGTAATCAGGGTGAAACCCTGTGATACAGAACAATGCTGTGCAAAATAATGCACCAGATGACCACTTACCTTCATTCCCAGGGACACAGCTGTGCAAGTGCACAATGGAAGTCCTTTGCTCCTGGTCTATCAGTGTGATTCCTCTCCTGCAACACTGACACTGTATAAATTGCTAGGCAGCTAAGTAGAAAGAGGTAGTAGTTTGTTACTTTTGGAATCATCTCAAAAAAATTAGCACAAATGTCCTAAAAGGCTCTCCCCAATACACTGGTTAAGTTAGCGTTGTTTTACGCCATTTTACACCACTCTTGGGCGTCCAGGTCCCTTCTGGCCTGGATGTGGTCTCTGTTCTCACCTCATTCTGAACTATGAATAAAAACTAAAAAACATAATTGGAGTTGATAGAGCAACTCTAATCTGTCCATTCTCTTTTCTGTCCTTTTCCTACCATCATGTTTTCTCTTCAGAAGGACTTTTGAGGCAGTAAAAGAACTAAGAAATCCATAGGCCACCTTTTAATTAAGATATTTTCCATCCACTGTTGCATACACACAACTAACAGCCAGTTCTTCCTAAGTGAATCATCTAATTATCAGAACAAGGTTCACTGTCTTTCTCTGACCAGCCTTCATCACCAAGGTCCCTAGTAAAAGGAACAGATGGAGAGTCAGTAGTATATCAAGTAAAATAGGGCACTACACCCACAGCGCATATGAGGTCTTTCTCTCTTCAAGCTCTGACAGTTGTGAGGGTTTTGTTTGCTTTTTTAAATTGTTGTTTTAAATCAGAAAAAGGGCTTTGTCCAGCCTCCTTGCTGAGTTAATGAGCACTGGTTTGCAACAGGGAATAGTTGTGTCTCACCTGACTGTGTACTGACATTTAACTATCACGTTTGGAGGTGATGGGTAATGTGGATGTGTACAAAGTGATTCCTCCTCCTCATCTTCACAGTTTTAAGGAAGGTTGTCTTTACATATGTCAGTGGTTTGGAAGAACTAGCAGCTCTCCAAGTACCAGTTATCTCTGCATTCTTCACTAGCATTTAATTTTTCTTATGTTTTACACCTGGAGACTCTTTGTTCTTCACAGTCTATCCACTGTGTTGAAACTGTGTGAGATGAGAAGGCTCTCTTACAGTAGGGTCTTGCCTTGGTACTGCCAAACTGAATTAGCTCATTTTTTGAACCTCAGTCCAAAAGCTGTTTGGAAAGGCTGGGTTCCATGTAAACCACAGCAGAACTAGACTTCTGAGCTTGAAGTTGAAAATGTTGGGAAGATTTTAAATTATACTGTGGAATGTTAACAGATGAGAATGAGCATGCAGTTTGGGATAAAGAAAGTATTAGGAATAAGAACACAGCCCTCAGAAAGGTAAAGTCATGAAGCTGACCAGCAGAGTAAATAAGAAGGTGAACTCTGGCAAGTTAAATGAAAAATACTAGGTCCCACCAGAAAAAATCTGAGCAAAAACACACTAATAGAAAAAAGAAAAAAAAGAATTTCCAAGTACATCAGAAACAAGAAAGGTGCTGGAGTCTGGAGGTCTAAGAGATGATGATGAAGTGAAAGAAATATTTGAGGATGAAGCCATCAGTAGAACATTAAGTGACTTATGTGCATTCCTGTTTACTGTGGAGAAGTCCAAAAAAATTCCTGTGCCAGAAATCCTCTTTATGGGGAGCAGGACTCATTGGAAGATCTGTGTCCGCTTGAAGTGTCAGCAAAGAAGTTTTTAGAGCAAAGTGATAAATATAGTTACAAAATGCCAAGACCAGATGGTGCTTGCCCAAGGGTTCCAGAGGAAACTCAGGCCTGAAATGGCCAAACTATTAATTATGCTATGTAACTTCTTACTTAATACCTTGAATCCAGAGAAATAGATGGGTTACATGGTAGCAGTTCTTAAAGATAGTTCAGCAGGATATCACAAAGCTCAGTGCTTTTTAAAATAACGTTAAAAAAAATCAGATGGATTTAACTTACAATGGGACAAAGTCAGTATGGCTTTGGCAGAGGAAATGGCACTGCTTTAATCTGCTGGAGGTTTTGAATGACTCGACAAGCACAGAGAAGGGAGGTTTGGGGAAGGGAAGAAATAGGGATCTGTGTTACACCTGTACTGTTCAGCATTCTCATAAATGATCTGATGAGAAAGATGTTGAATGGAAAGGGGAGAAAAGATGAGCTGAATTGCAGCTTGTCCTTCTGTTGCTGAATTACAGGCAGCAAAGTGTTAAATTTGTTCCAGATAAGTACAGAGTTGGGGGGTGGAAAACATTTAGGCACCAGTGGGGTGAAAGTTAATAATTTGCACTTAGGAGGAAGAGCTTCTCATAATTCTGTGAAAATGTGCGTTTAATATTCAACAATGATCATAGGAGCACATGTGAGGGTCTTTGGGGAAAGGAATAAAGAAGAAAATAGAGGATAGCATCATGGCTCAGAGTTCTTAGCACACTGGTTGCTGTGGTTTTGTTCAAAGAAAGATGGACTCTGAGATACAGTGTAACTGGAAAAGCAAAGAAGAGGCTGCAAAGAATGATCAGGGATAAGGAATGAATTCTGTACAAGGAATGCTTAAAAAGATTTGAACCCTTCAGCCTGGCAAAGACATGACTGAACACAGTCTGGTCGAGATCAGAACTGAAGATGCCTCTACCAGTTTGTACAGAGACCACAGAACGCAGCACCACAAACTGCTTTGAATGACAGGGATTTACATGCCTTCAGAATCAACCATTGAAAACAGAAGGAAACACTACCAAATGGGCTGTTGAGCACAAAGATTAAAAAAAGCTAAGAATACTCCCAAGCAGGAAACAGAAAATGCACTTGCAGAGGTATCCATGCATTTGCTCCTCCTTTTACACTGAGTCTTCCGAGATACCTGTGTATGTCAGGCAGGGTGCTGGACTTGGTAGGTGGTTGATCCTGAAACATAGTAATCTCAACAGTTGTTTTATGATTGGAAAAGAGGAGGAACACAAGTGAGAGCATCAGCTATGGGTACAAATAAATGGTGGTTCTGGAAGAGTTAGTTTCTCTTGTTCATATGTATTGCTTCTGCCAGCTACAGGGCAGCAGTGGGTGCTTAAGGACAGAGCCATCTTGCCCAAGCAGAACCTGCCTTGTTTGGCCTGTGGGTGCCCCACATCCTATTTGACATGCTCTAGGTGAGCCTCGGTAACCTCCTCAGGTTGGAAAGAGAGGATACTCAGAAAAAAACTGGCACAAATGCAAAGCATTTTGCAGATTGCACAGGAGTAGAAATCCACAGATCTAATATAATTACCTCAATATTAAGCCCTAATCTCGTTTTGTGCAAAGTAATCTTGGGACTTGGTATTGCATAAGAGAAGTGCTCTTGTTAAGTCATTGTACTTACAGATAACAAAGATCTAGTCAGTAGGGGCAAAGTAGCAAGAATGTTAAGTGAGGGTGGAAGAACAGCAATAGCAGCCACAGATCCTGAGGACAAAATGCTGCTTTCTGTCCCTATGGTGCCAGCTTTGCTTTCAGCCTTGGAGAGGGACTTGTCATGGTAGAGTAAGGCAGGGGAGAAATGCTGGTCTTCTTCCCTGGATTTTGAAATGGTGTTAATTTCAACACCAGGGAGGTGAACTTTGCAGATAGTTGAGGACAAAAAAACCCTTGTAGTAGACCAGGAGGACCCTGCTAAGTTTGGTATTTGCAAAACTGGATGCATGGTGGCAGTGTTAAGACAGAGGGTTTTGCTTGCAACATATTGCTGTTTTCATTTCTAACAATTTTGCCTTAAACAGGCTTTAAGAGGATGTTTCAGGAACCTCCTTTTGTGATATTTTTTCCCAATCAAGTATTGAAAACAAATTAAATAACCTGACTTGGAAAGGAAATGAAGGCATCTGTTTTGTTTGCACTTAAAAAACAATGCAAGAAAGCCTTACGGATGAAATACGGGAAAATAAGAAACTGAAAGTAGAAAATACAAAACAAGCTCAAAAGCATGATAAGTAACTGGGAGAAAAAGGGAGCTCAAAGAGACACCTGTAACTAAGAAATTATGGATCTAAAAAGTTGAAATGTCTAGAAACACAGAAGCACTGCCATGTACCCTGCTGGGAGGCCTGCCTGCCTTTCTTTGAACTGGCTTGTCCCCAACTTTTCCCACCACTGCTTAGGATCTTAGAGAAGTGTCTGTAGTTGTTTTCTTCCTTGGTTATGTCTCTTCTAGATTGATCTTTTTGCAGTTCTGCCATAGTTGTTCTTCATAGAGATGCTGCTCTATAGCTTAATCATGTGTGTTGCCCTGCTCTGAGTCATTTCCAGTTCCTTTACAGCCTTTTGACATGGGGAGGGTCACAGCTGCACACAGTCAAAAGTTGCAGGTGTGATTGTGGATTCATACATCAGCATAGTGATTTCTATTTTGTTCATTTTTTCCTAGTTCTTAATACAGGAATTTAGAAAATGTTTGGCTCTTCAGAGTGTTGAGCTTGTATTTTTAAAGGAATTAACTATATAACCCTAAAATATTGCCCTTGCATAGCTGTGCTCATCTCCCTGTTCATTGTTTCATATAAGAAATTGAATCTGATTTTTACTGTTTCTATCACTATACATTTATCTGTTTAAAATTTTACTGCTCAGGCACAGAGTCTGTTAAGGTTCTGATATTCATCAGAGTAAGCCCCTGCCTTTATTACCTGAACATCTTGGCATCATCAGTATATTTTGTCATACTGCTGTTTTTGCTCACTTTTTCAGGTCATTTAGGACTGTTGAGCTGTGCGGGTTCCACTAGTGGTCTTCTGTGAGAACTGAGAATTTCTTTCTGTCTGGTCTTTCTGTCTCTTTTGCCTTTTACTCATCTGTACCCAGGGAACTTCCTGTAATCAGGCAGTTTATCTCTTTAAACAAGTTTTAAAAAGGTTGAATGATATTGCACACCTAATCTGACCAGACTTGGTGACTGACACCTGTGTTTTGAGATACATCTCAGCTCTGAAGATCTCTGGCCTGAGAATGGAGAGGATTTATGTAATTTTTTTTCCAGAAAGCTCTTTACATACGGTAGTGGTTTAGGGAATTTGAAAGAATGCTAATATGCAGTAATAATAAAGAGAAGTAGGACAACCTTAATGATTATAATCCCATCAGACTAAGACATCAATCCCAGGTACAATAATGGAGTAAGTAACAAAGCATTCAGGAAAGAACTATGGCAATGTCACTCAACCTGGGCTGGGGGGAAGAGAAACAATTAATGTTAATTGTTTCAGTTTGGTTCTTAAGTACAGGTGTTCATCTTAGCATTAGGTTAGCACTTGACAGTAATTGCACATCATTTTCGGTGTGAACCTAAGCAAGTACAAAATCAATATAGTTCATATTAAATTTAGTAGAAAGAGGACAGCGTTAAAAGGCAAATGGAGACTCAAGTTGATCTGTCTCTAGTGAGAACATGAAGGAGTTAGCTTTTGGGCTGTAATTCTTAGCAATCACCTGGAAGAAACAAAATACCAGTATGAAGAAATTTGCAGAGGCCAAATAATAAATGAGGAGGTGACAAAAAACCCCTCATTGCTAATACAGAAAATATAACTGCTGAAGCAGGAAGCGTGGTTGGAGATTCTCAGTTTTTGCCTGTTTTAAAAACCAAGATAGTCTGCACTTTAGCTAATGCGAGGAATGAAACTTGTGCTGAGGAATGACCAAGCTGCAGCTTGTTTGCACTTGAAATACAACTCAGGGTGTGGTTCTCTTGAGTGGATGTAACAGCACTCCCTTATCAAAATCAGGGTGTCCCTCTGGGCTCTGGCTCCTGGGGCCTATATTGCTGCAGCCCAGTGCCTTTGGGGCTGTGAAGGGATGATGTGGCATGGGAAGGTACATGATGCTGTGCTGCTAGGCTTCTAAGGGCCCTGCTGGCTGAAGGACTTCACCATGACAACTCTACCACTGCATTACTCCTTATGCTAGGAAGAAGTTCCTCACCACAAGGGTGGTGGAACACTGGAACAGGTTGCCCAGGGAGGTGGTTGAGGCCCCATCCCTGGAGGCATTCAAGGCGAGGCTTGACAGGGCTCTGGGCAAGCTGATCTAGTTGGGGATGTCCCTGGCCACTGCAGGGGGGTTGGACTAGATGACCTCCAGAGGTCCCTTCCAACCCAAACCATTCTATGATTCTAGCAGCAGTCAGCTGATAGATCAGCCAGTCACTACTGTCAAAGGTGTAAAGATATTACAAAAAAACCCACACCAACACTTTGCTGGGATGCTTCAGTCTGGAAGGTCTGTTATGTGAGCAGCAGAAAGAGGATGAGTGAGGTAAACAGTTTGCTCTCCGTTTTGGAGTTAAGAGGCAGTAAAAGATACTAATAGGGACAATCTTGAATTTGAAGGAAGTGGCTTTACACACAATATGTAATTAAGCTGTGGGAACTCCCTCCAACAGGATGTTGTGAGTGGTGGAAGTTTACATGGGTTCAAAGGGAGTCTGGATAAGCTCATGGAAGAGAAGTCTGTTTGAGGTTACCAAAATCATGGGAACCACATCTGACCTGAGAAGCTCTTGAGCTGAAATGGTTGGAGGCTGGAGAGCATGGTGGTGGAAGCTTCTCATTCCTTTTTCCTCTGCTGTAGGTATCCTCTTGTAAGCTGATCCTGAATGCCAGGTGCTGAGGTGGAGAGACCTAAGTCCCAAGCCAATCTACCTGTTTTCATGTGTGTAGATTTGTAGTAAAGGATAGTCTGTGAGTCTAGATGCAGGAAATGTAAGTTTAGCTGCAGGGAGAAGTTGGTCCCTGGTCAGTGTCTGTCCTAGAGCTGTTTGTGGACCACAGTGCTGGGAGTACAGGGTTGCAGAGGTCACAGCTTGAGTGTTTTAACGAAATACAGTTTGTGTGTTCCTGGAAGTGTTTGATGGTGCTGAGGCATTGTTCCTGTAAAGCATGAGCAGGTGGGCTGTACAGGGAAGGAGAGCAAAGCAGAATGTTTTGTTCTTTCTGTGATGGTTAGAAATCAAGAAAATTTATCAGAATCCAAAGCAATTCTTCTGAGAGTCAGATGAATTGTATGTTGTCATACAGGATTTTATCCTGAAGAGGAAAGCAAGGGCAAAGGCTGTAATTCAATAGGATGAATCCAGCTTTGAGACTTCACATGATAGCTCAGATTAGACTGACTATGTCCACATGACACACACAGATCTAGTGCTGGCTTCCGATTCAGGTTCCCTCAAAAACTTTGCACTGGCAGGCTTTATGCTGGGTGAGGTATCTTCTACCATAGTGCAGCTGTTGTAGAAGTAGCATAAACAACACACTGTGCTTAACTGAAATGCATTGTGTGCCCATGCCTGTTAAAGTTTTGTACTTTTGGATAACTGTTAATGACTGCATAAAATTCATCATTCATTAAGGGTTCATCGGGGCTGGCACTGAACCAACCTTGTTAAGACCTAATGCAGTTAAGCTGATGCTGCTCTTGGGTGGTGATGTGGTACAAAGAGGCTTGAGCTGGTTATTTGTGGAGTTAGCTGAGACCTGGAGAGGTTTATTAGCTGGAGTGGTAACACAGCTATACTGCTCCCAATTTAAAGCTGGCTCTGGAAATGTAGAGCTATGTTTGCAAAGCACTTTTCCCAAACTAGTAAAACTTGCCAGACTTGAGTATGGTTAACACACAATCTGAATAAACTGCTAGCAGAAAGCTGAGTGCTTTGCTTGCCCTGTCCAAGGACCTTCCTGAAGGACCTGTGTCCAGTGTTTTTGTCCTATTGGATATTACACTGACCTTCTGGTTCAGTTTTTCAGTTGTACTTCAATCTTACAATTGAAAATTTCTGTTTCTCTCTGGATTACATTGAATGTGCAATGTCATTAGCCTGCACTGTGCCTTGCCAGCTCTGGGACTCTTTTCAAGTGTTAAATTTCATATGTAACCCTCCAAAAAAATCCCAGCCGATAGCTTTTTCTTACCAACTGCTCCCACATAGCGCTGTAGTTGGAAATCAGTCTATTTTGCAGTACTGTCAAACTGCTTTATGTGGTGAATACTGTAAGGAATATAAATGTAGTTGTTTCCCAAAGGCCTTGTCAGCAATATCTTAAATAATGTGGCTCATCGGTTTATGAATGCAAGTGTCCACAGGCAAATTTGCACAGAATTAAGTAGATTTCAAAAACTGAAATAAGCTCTGTTGACTGTCTTCTTTATAAGGGTGACTTACACTCATGTTTTCAGTGTTTGTATTCCAGTGGTTTGTAATTGAACTGTATTTCTACCCCAGTAATACTTGATTTCAAATGATACATGGTACCAAACAAGTATGATCACTCTGAGCATGAAGTTCATCTGGCTTCTTTTAGTGCAGCTGTGCAAATCAGTTCTATTCTGGATGTCTTCAGAAATAAAGGCAATAAATACACAGTCACTTGCAGCATGTTTTGGTGTATGTAGTTTTTCCAGGATCTTTTAGGACTCCTGGAATAGAAGCATGGGTTATATCTAACTTCTTTGTGACTGAATTACTTTTTTCTTCTTTTATAATTTTTTTTTTCTTACTGCCACGCAAAGGGTGTTTGCTACACATTTTGCAGCTTCTGTAGGAGGTGATTTGGGGTCATAGTTTCCTTTAATTCACAACTCCTCGTTGTTTAAGTGCGTGGCCATCCTGTATGGGTTGTGTGTGGGGAAAAAATAGCATGATAGGACACACAGGCTTGTGTGTGGTCAAAGGAGCTGATTTAAGTTAGCATGAATAGCTACTTCAACAGCAAATTGAAATCCTTCTGACATTTGTTCATACCTACATTCACTAATGAAAAGCGTAGTGGAGAAAAAAAATCAGAAAATATATAGTTGCTGATATTTTCCATTGGAACTTCAGTGGAGGAGGAGAAGGTTGAGACACTTGCCTCCTGTTGGAAGGCTGGGAAATAATAACTGGGAAATGTAGAAATCCTGGATTCTGCTCTGGAAGAAGGCAGATTTGAACGGTTACATTCTTCTGCCATTCTCCTCCTGGACCCATTCTCTTCTCATGGTCTTTGGACCATTCCCTCCACCCACATGTTCTGTATTCAATCTCAGTTTCTTCACTGTCTGTCTACAGCTGCCCTAAAAGCAGATTTATCTTCTTTTGGGCTGATCTGCTTTCTGTCCAGACTGTTTTGGTAGTTCTCAATTTTGACAATAGACCTTGCTAAATAGCCAGAAGAAAACTGTGGTGAAAAGCCTGCTCATTCATGTCCTGTTCATTACTCGATTCTTTGGGGAAACTTGTTGTTCCTCCACCTCAAACTTGAACAAAAGTGAATGTGTTTTAAGGGTAAATTGAGGTCTTGGTGCAGAGGCAGTTCTCCACTGCGGTAGATAGAGGGCAGGGCTTGACTGGTAGGGTGGGGGACACGAGTAGAGTTTCATCTTCTGCTCCCTTGTTCCTCCTGCTGGCCTGGGGAAGGTCTGACCTAGAGTGCCAGGTTGTAATTCGCTAAGTAGCAAACTGTTGAAGTACTGAGTGTGGAGCAGTCTGCAGCAAAGCAGTCTTTGCAAGATTTCAAAAACCTCATTTTCCAACATTTTGATTTTAAGGACTTCAGCAAGATTAGGTGGAAAGAACTTAAAGGCTATTTCCCCCTCAGTATCAGAAACAGCATTAATGGTCCTGCTGAACTGCTTCTGCTGAATTCTTGCTGGGATATGCAGTAACACAGATCTTTTTTGACAAAACTCTGCATTATGCATGGGATCTGCCCATATGACATAGGAGGCAGTATAAAGTTGGTAGCAGTTGATTGGTAATTGAAGCTAAATCTAGTCAGAATACCTATGTGATGATAAAAGGCTGTTTCTTCCACCTTATTACTCTCTCCAGGATGAGATCCAGAGCAAGACAACCAAACCTGGCATGTTTGTTACCAGCTTATCCAACTTCAGAACGTCAACAGCGTGCCTGCTATCCTCACTTGTGCTGTGTGGCCTTGGGATTTGTGAGAGAGGAGGCACTGAAAATGTTTTTCCTTGGAAAAATAAATAGTGTGCTAAAGAGAAGTGGCAAATTGCATTGCAGTAAACAATAATACTTTAAAACATGGGAAAACTTTTTCCTAATTCCTCATTCTTCTGGAGTGTTTGCTTGATTCTCCTAACAAGCAAGGCCTCATGCTGCATGAGTCCTGGAGCATCACTGCACTTAGAAACCACAGCCTCATGTAACAAGGATATTAGGGTGGCAACTCTCAGCAAACAGGAGCTCCTTGTGTTGTAACCTCCTGTGATGTTAGTGAGATTGAGTAAACAATGCTCTTGTAATACCTGTGAAAGACACTGGCCTAGGTTGAGGAAATGTCATCATTGAATCTCTTCCATTCCGATGAGTCGCTTGAATCATGCTATGAGAGTTCCCACTTTGAATATACCAGTCTAGCTGTTTTAAGAATCCCATAAATGCACAGGTAGGAGGAGTCGTTCATTTGTATGTATGGCTAGGCTTCACGAACGAAGATCCAAGGAGGGCTCCATCCACGCTCCTCCTCAGCGCCTTTTCCAAGCGCGCTGATAAAAAGAGGATAGCGGATAGCACGAGCAGAGCTGGACCCACCCTTTAGTCCTAAGGTTCATCTGCCAGGGCCAAGCAAGTTTGGACCCTGGCAGCGAAGTCCTTAGGACGTAGGTTTTATTAGAGTGTCCTTCTCTTAGATGGAAGGCCTTACAGGGTTAAATGAGATCCATCTGCCCGGGTGTGGAATCAGAGTTGTCCTTCTCCTAGGATGACTGCCAGAAGGCTAATGAGCACATCCTACCCATACAAGGATTATAGGAACATGGGTATCACTCCCCACACTTTCCTGTGGGCAATGAGTTTAATGCTCCCTCTGCTATCGGCACAGTTATCGCACCAGGGGCCACAGAAGTCCCCAAGTGATTTTCAGACTGTGCTTGAGTAGTTCATTTAAGAGTAGGGAAAACTGCAGACCTGTTGTCTTGCTGCAGAAGACAGCACAGACTCCCCTAGAAGATCACTGCAGCCATTCTGCTACACTGATTGGGCTAGAATATTTCTTGCTCGGTGTTCTGTGTGCATCATCAGTGATGCTGTTCCAGCAGTGTTCTGGATTTTTGTTCTCTCCTTTTCTATGCATTGTGTAAAAGGATGAATGTATGTTACTTGTGCTCAGTTGCAGTGAGGTAGTAGTAGCTTGGATTTGATCTATTTGTAATATTCTCTTAGGTAGTTCATTTAGATTTTTTTTAGCTCTGAATGTAGATACGTATTGACTGGTGACAGGCTGTGCTGCAGCAAATCCTAAATTACATGTAATGAAAGTTCTGTACATCTTAAATGAAACTTAGTCTAGCAAAGTGCTTTTTGATTCCCACATACTGCTGGTCCAAATTTGATGTATTTCCAGGCTTCAGAATATGTGATTAAGAAAACCAGAGCATGACTAAATGCAGAAAAAAAAAATGCAACTGCTGTAATTGCTGCTGATGTCTTTGTGATACATATCACTAAGATGTAGCTCCATTCTAAGCAATCAATTTTTTTCTTTATTGTATAATAGAGATGTTGTTTTTCCTGATATTTGCCAGACCTGACAACCCCTTACAGCTACCCACTGAATAGGAATATATTTACTTTATCTAAAAACAAGTAGCTATAAAAATGCTGATCTGCACACTGAATCCTCTAAGTTAGGAAATTATTATTGGTAAATATGCTGATACATGGATTATGGGATGATGTTGCTGTGGCCAGATATCTGCTAAAATTTTAGGAACAATTTCTATGCACATGGAGACCTTCAGCAATAGAGCCAAGATGAATCTGTCAAGAGAAAGATGAGTGCAGGCCCAACAGTAGTGTTCCATCCTTGGACATCCACAGGTTGAACAGAAGTGAAGTATACTGTTCTGGCAGCAAGTAAGGGTTCAGCCTCACCAGCAGAGGAAAAACTTCAAGTACCATAAAGCTGTAAAGTTGGTAGCCACTAATGTCAGGAAGAAACAAGTGGTTGTGATGTTTGGTGACGTCCTCCTGATGTGGATGGAAGGGTTCATCCAGAGATGAGACCTGATGTCCTGAGGCATTTATGCTGGGTAGAGCCCAGCATTTATAGTCTGAGCTGTTTCTGAAGATTTTTTGAGGTCCATAAACTAGCCTCACCCTGTGCTGGATGCACAGGGGAATGCTTCAGATAAGTAAATCAAAACCAACTCCTAGAGCTTTGGAGGCAAGTGAAGGCTTCAGGGATATAAGTGGTGATCTTTGCATCCTGAATTGAATTTTATACAAGGGCAGTATGCACAAGGAATTCTACTGTGGTAATGCTCTGGAAGGTGAAACTGAACTAAAAAAGATGAAGATGGCATAGATCACCAAGAAAAGATAATGTGGTGAAGGCTTTTTGTGAGCATCTGACAGGATTCTCTAGAAGCTGATGATGAGGGAATTTTAATTACGTATATATTGAGTGCACTAGATGGAAGATACTGTTCAGCAGGTTTGAGAAGTCCTGGTGACTGTCCTGCACATAAAAGATGGTGTGCAGGAGAAAATCTCTTAGGGTGGAACCAAAGCAGTGGTAAGGAAGTGTTTGAGCATACACTGCTGATGAAAGGCACCTTGACTGACAAGAGTGCTCTTCCACATTGGGTCCAAATAATGTCAACAGATCTCAGGAAAGATTCAGGCGGGGTAGTTTCATGATAGTCTTTTCTCAGGAAAAAGATACTGAAAAGATAAAGTTCCTGAAATTTTTTTATATCTATAAAGTTGTATTCAAGCTGGTTTTTTAAGGGAAGGATTTATAGAAAGCACTGTATTAAATGGCCTTTTTTCCAACAGAATTGCAGTTTTCTTGTAAAAGACCAAAGTGTAAAATGAGATTCAACTTGCAAGGAACACTTAGGGGAAAAAAAAATCTAGAGTGACAGAAGTATTTAGAGGAAGATAAAGGAAGAGTTGATCTGATAATCCACAGAAA
Source organism: Bucco capensis (assembly GCA_013396975.1). Taxonomy (NCBI): domain Eukaryota; kingdom Metazoa; phylum Chordata; class Aves; order Piciformes; family Bucconidae; genus Bucco; species Bucco capensis. The sequence continues at coordinate 1,478,447 of VWZO01017862.1, forward strand.
AAGACAGTTATCCATAGGTGCTGCTAAAAAGGTCACCTACCCTAGGTTTGATCAAGCCCCAGAGTCCCAGTCACTAGCATAGGAGAGAGAAAGAGGAAGGATACTGAGGAGGGACAGGTTATCCCACTCCATCATCCACCTACTTTGTCTCCAGTGTGATTTCATCAATGACCTAGATAATTATCTAGGAATCATGATTATTAAACTTGCATCTGAGAAAGACTATGATTAAGCTGGAGCACAGAACTAGAATCTGAAGGTAGAATAAAACATCATTCAGAGGAAGGATAAGTAAAAGCATGACAGTATTTAGCTGTGTGAAGAAAGAGTAACTTACTATGTAGCAATCCTGATGAAAAAAAGATCTGGGAATTACCATGAATTAAAAGTTGAATGTGTCAACAGTGTTGTCTTCTGGGGAAAAAAAATTACTTACAGTTTCAGTTTGGTATTTAACCAGCAGTATATCCTGAAAGATCAATACAGTAATCCTTCAGCTCTAGTTAATGTTTGTAAAGCCCTAGGTGAAATACTGGATTCACTTTTGGACTCCATGCCTTGTTACATTTGTGCCAATTGGACTGTGCCCAGAAGGAAGCAACAGGATAGTCTGGGAAATAAGATTTACAGAGAAGGCTTGAATCAACTGGAATTGTTTTAACTGAAGAGAGGACTAAATGAAGGCATATATTCTGAACTGCACTACGGAAAGGGGATAATTTATTCTTCTGTGCCCCCATGACAAACAGGATAAACAGTAATGGGCTTACATTACATCAAAGAAGGTTGAGGATACTCATTAGGGGAAATTTTCTCATAGTAAATATTGTGAAGCACAGAGGTAGACAGCTTTGGAGGTTTTGTACGTCTCAGCATTACACTTTTAAAGGGCAGATTAGCCAAAGCTGATTGTAGGTAGAACTTGTAAGTAGTTGATCCTGACTTGGTAGAGAGGACAGGTTATTTCTAGTTTTGTAAAAATCCAATATTACTGTTGCTAGAAAGTATTCAAAACCATCTAAAACCACTGGAAGAAAACCTTTTTAAAGTGTGAATCATTTTAAACATTCTACAAATTTAAAAATAACACCAAATCCCTAAGGTGAATAACTAGAATGCATGTACACACATACTCACAAGATGAGAGAAGCTCATTTAGATACAGGTTTGGATCACTTGATCAGTTGTGTCTGACAAAGCTGTGTCTACAAGTCCTTGAGCCCTTGCTGCTACATAGGCTGAAATGGCCTTTTTCTGTTTCCACCTAGATCAGAAGTATAGAACCTCTATAATATCCAGTGCTTCTTCACCACCTAATAGTATTAAAGGTTGCTTTTAGATGGTTAGTTTAACCTTTTTACTTAATTTTGTGAGGCAAGAGAAGTGCAATGGAGACATTTTTCTTATGTCCTTTGGTTCTCTTCTCTGCTGCATTGACCCCTTCTCCCCTTCCCGGCAGTCCTAGTTGTCCTTATAGAGCTTTGTACTGGGATTGTCATGGCAAAAGTTAACTCAACAAGGGTGCTCCTGCTGTGGTATTTTGGTTGTGCAATGGTAGGTGTTACAGTGGCGTTGCTATTTGCTCCATTTCCAGGAAGCTTTGTGGAATGACTAAGCAGCTTCTCCTGGAGTCCCTTTATGTTACGGAGAAGAAAGTAGTTATAGTTCTGTCCTCATTCCAAGCCCTTGTAGCCAGGTCACTCCCTAAATCTCTGGCTTGTGCCTGAAATGGTCACAAATAAATGCCCAGGGAAAAGAAAGAAGAGAGCAGGCATATATATAGTGCTTCCTAAAGTACTCTCAGCCTCAGAGTATTTTTATTATGGAGGTTTTCTAAGGCAGATGTGGTTTCTGCATTCTTTAACTCATTTGAGAAGCTTCTCCCCTGTAGTTGCCCAGTTGTCTTTAGGCTTTCTTGTGTCTGTAACCTTCTCTTGTGGGAGTTCCCAAGGCCCATTGCCTTCTTGTGGACCTGAACCCTCTTCTACTGTATTTGTATCACCCTCCTCACATTGGTTTGTAGGAAGTGGTGATGAACAATCAGTTGCTATCCATGCTATTTGGGCCACTTATCACTTAATAGAAATTTGTCAAATCCAATACAATCATTTCCTTCAGTCCCACCCTCCCTCTAGGTTTTCGTTAAACCTTTTCAAGTTTTCACTACCACCTTTTTGAGGCCAGGGTTGCCAGTGAGCAGCCCTTGGTTTTGCATGATCCTGGTAATGAATCAGTACACTGAACAGCAGAGATCTATGTGGAACACCACAGTGGTGTCACCTTCTGTGTCCCCACTTTACTTAATGTAAGCTGATAGCAGTCTATCTTAACCTGGTAACAGCAACATCCAGGAAAGCGGATTAAGGAGTGGGATGTGCCCTTCCAAAATCCATTGCAGTGTGGTAATTGTAATTCAAGGAACAGGCTGGTTACCATGAGATCCTTCTGTTGGTGCTCTGACATGACAGCAGATGCTGACTGGCACTCTGTAGTTAAGACAACTCCTCATGACAAGAAAATGTTCCTGGCCTTGAACTGAAGCTTCTCTTGATTACCTAGAAGACTCTTTTCAGAAGGTGCTCTTGGGCAGTGCTGCTTGCTCACTTGTGATCTCTGGATGTCCCTATCTCAACCTTTAGAATAGGTCAAAAAATGCAAAATGTTAAACTCCCTTATATTATTTTTGCACTCATTGGTTCACTAATGTGTTGACAAGTGCTGGGGAATGTTTTTATCAAAGGATGAGCATGTGAACTCACATGATTCCAGATACCTGTCTTTGTCTCTAAAGGACACGTAGAACCAATTTAAAAGTTCTTGCTAAGTGAAAACTCAGTGGTTGTTAATAATTAGCATCTCAGTTCAAAGCAGTAACAGAAGAATTAATAAGTTGTCGTTTTGCTTTTCAGCTATGGCAGCCATTCGAAAAAAGCTGGTTATAGTGGGTGATGGTGCCTGTGGAAAGACTTGTCTGCTGATTGTATTTAGCAAAGACCAGTTCCCTGAAGTGTATGTTCCCACCGTCTTTGAAAACTATGTAGCAGATATTGAAGTGGATGGAAAGCAGGTATGTGTATGCTGCTGGAACAGTCCAGATGAACTTGGGTTCATTCAGAATTGCATGGCAATCTCTATGCTTCTTTAATAAGTGCTTAGTGCTTATGTTGTAAATATATTTCTAAATATTAAGCAGGCTCCTGTGGAAAAAATACTGGCCTTGCGAGAACCTTCTCATATCCAATGTCTGTTTAACAAGCTAGGTCTAGCGTTGCACACGTTGAGATTCTAAAAACAGTACAGTTACTCCACGTAAAATGTTGCAGTAGGTAGGAGGGGATGATGCTGTTCAAAGCCATGCCTGCATGCTGAGGACACAGGGCTACTAGCTTTTGGAATTGCATAGTGGAGTCCCTGTTTTGATAGGGACTTGGTATTGTGATTAATAAAGGCTGGTTAGACTCGTAGAACAATCCAAGTTGGAACGGACCCACAAGGATCATCAAGTCCAAGTCCCATTAGGCACAGGACAAAAACCCCCAAGATCACACGAGGTGACTAAGGGCATTGTCCAAGCGTCTCTTAAACTCCACAAGATTTGGACCCATGGCCTGGGGAGCCTATTCCAATGCTCCCCCCCCCTCTGGGTGAAAAACTTTTTTTTTTTTTTTTTTGGTTCTTTGAGTGAGTCTTTTTCTTCTCCACTCCTGGCAATGTAAAGGATCCTCTTCAGAACAGATGATTGACAGGCTTCAAAGGGATTAGTTTTTTTTTTAGTGTCCATCATCTGTCTTAGTCTGAAGGAAAGCAATGCTTAGCAAGCAAGCATACCCATGGCTCACTGAGGTTCATTTTTAATTTATACTTCAGTAAACTATTAGGGTAATCATTAGAATTAACCATTTTTGTTTTAAATACTTTGAAAATCAGTTTTCAGTCTGTGTGACCCTTGAGTCCTTTTGTTTTGCGAGTCTATCCTAGACTCTTAAAACTATTGTTTAAAATATGTACAATATCCATTTCTCTCTCTTATCACCGAATCAAACTTCCTAGTTCTCTTCTGCCTGAATCTGTGCAACTCTAAATGGGTGAACAAAGAGTCATGCCCTGTGCAGACAATATCTAAATAAAAATTGCAAGAGCAGCTTAGGCAGTGCATTTTCTGTTGTGGAAATAGAAGCTTTTTTTTTTTTGTAACGTATTTTATCCAAGGACTTTGTCTTCAGAAAACTTAATTACAGAAGTTTGTAGGAGAGCAGTGCTTAAGACTGTTTTGTTTGACAGCCACTTGCATCTTCTTAGAAAAGCATTACCAGAACTGCTCATTAGCCATATGAAGACAAAACAGTGATGGTACGAGATACATTTTTTTAGGTAAAAGAACTGATTCCAGTATGTTGCAAGAGAACCTTCAAGAGACATCCCTGTAAAAAGTATGAACATTTGCCACAAAATCCACATCTGCAAACACAGAGGTGACTCTGAGAGGAGGAGTATTTCTGTTTGAAATACAGAAGAAATCTTTTGTATCTTCACAGTTTAACAAAACAGTTGCATTGTGCGTTCAAGCTTACATTTGGTTCCATTTCTGCCCATCTGTCTTTATCTGAGCTGCTGTGGATTTTTTTTCCTGGAATTTTTGAACATGAGAGTTTAAGTTTCAAAGGCAGACCCATCAGAGATTCTCAAGCAAGGATATACCTTTAAGAGCTTGAGTCTAGTTTTTAAATTTCCTCATTTTAAATGTTGGCTAGTCCTTCTGCAGTTTTAAAAAATCATATTGGGATGTTCTTCCCTAGCTCCACTGTAAGTAGAAATATTGAGAACATTAGCTACTTCACTAAGTAACAAGAAGCTTTACACACAAATCAGGTTTATTTCAAGGCAGATTGCTCTGATGAAGTGTTAGTCAATTTGTGCACAAGTACAGTCATGACATTTCTTAGTCACTACAGGTCTCAGCTGTAAACCAACTGAAAATGTACATAATCCTAAAAAAGATATACTTAGGGAGTCTACCTTCACTGAAAACTGGTATTTCTGAAATGCTTACCAGAGATTCCCAGCACTTTGGAGCCAATTCCGTTCAGTTGTTTTGTCTTACTTTTCTGCTTGGTAGCGTTCGAGAATCAACACTGGTCCTGGATATAAAGAAAAGTATCATAAGATACATGAAACTGACTTTTAGAAGGATAGAATGTAAAATTTCTAATTGTTCTCCATCAAAGTGGTTTGTCTTGTAGTCTCCACCTATTGAGTAATGTCAACTGAAATAATTTATCCACTTCTGGGTTACTGGCTTCTGATTCAGAACTTCCAAGTGATCTGGCTAACTGCCTTATCTTTCTTCTGCAGGTGGAGTTGGCTCTGTGGGATACAGCAGGGCAAGAAGACTATGATCGACTTAGACCGCTTTCTTATCCAGATACTGATGTTATACTTATGTGTTTTTCAATTGATAGTCCTGATAGTTTAGGTAAGTAGATCACTAACTGATTGGGACCCACTTCTCTGGGTTGCTATATTCCCCTTGGAAGTGATGCTGTAAAATGTTTTGATGTGCTGTAATGATTGAGAGCATTCCTAATTTCAAAATTCATACTGGTTTGAATGTATGATTTTCAGACATTAAGATCTTAAAGGAACCTGTATTCTTCAACAATGTTGAGTGGTACTTTGAAAGTTGCAGAAGCACACTGTTTACCCAGGGCTGAAAAAACTTAGCAACACTTGGCAGGGAGGCAGCTCACTGGCCTAGATCAGCACCCCCAACCTGGCAGCTTTGTCTAGTGGGTCAAGGGTGGTAGCATGTTGGTGTGCTTGTCCCTTGGGAGGTGCTGCCTTGGTGACCCCCAGCAAGCATGAAGGCTGTGACTGCACTCTCCTGTGTCCAGCAGTCCTGTGAGCATATGAAGTGTCCACGGAGTAACCCAAGGTTGGATTATTTTTTTTTGTTATTGATTTTCTTTCTCTGTAAAAAATCTATATTCTTTCACGCTTGAGATCACACTATAGCCAAGAAAATAGAGTAACTTCCTTTCTAGGTAAATGGGAAAGCTAATTTTGTGTTTTCATCCCTTCCACCACCCTCAGTCCCTCCTTTTATTCAATAGAGATCAGCTTGAAGTACTCTGAGTTATCAATCCCAAATAGCCTGGGGGTTTTTGCTGCCTGCTTGGTGGGTGAAAAATATGAGCTAAAACCACGTTGGAGGGGGGGGCTTGCACTGAAAGCAGAGTGGCTTTCACTGATGGAAATGAGAGGCTGGAGATACATACTCTCCTAGTCTGCTTTCCAGTGACTGATACCTGCTTGTGATGGAGAAAAGAGTTGCCTAATTTATGATTTCTGAGCTCCAAAAACATAGATTTCAAAAATCCATGTATTAGATGGGCACCTCTTCTGTGTGGAGTCCAAGACTGAAATCTTCTGATTGATTTATAAAGCTGATGCATAGATATTGACATATTTGATCTTAAAAAGAGATTCCTGAAGAGAGTAAGGAGCAGGAGATAAAGATACTTCTAAGACTCAATGTCTCTGGAACTTACTTCTCTCCCTTTAAAGTGATAATTACTTCATCCATGCAGTGTAGTCTCCTAAACAAATAGATCATGGTAGCATTTTCTTAAGTGAATTTTTGTAGAAATTTCCCCAATATAATTCTCACTACTGGGCTTTGTTCACTAGTAGCTGTTCTTATTAGAATGCAGATAATGTTAAGGTAGATCTTTAAGTGTATCAGTTCTCTGTGTGTATGTGTATATGTATGACCAGCTGTACTCTGACAAGAACCCTTGGTACAATCACTGACTGGTACTTGTTTGTAACTGGTCAAAATTATGTCCATGCACTGGGCAGCTCCTAGCCAGGAAAAGTGAGAGACTGCTCTGCTTTATCTGTTCATGACAGGTGTCAAATTATTTTAACTGGTGCTCATAAATGAGATGTCAGTTCACTATTAAATTTATTAAACCACTGAATCCTTTGGAGTTTTCTACTGCCAGGGTGATTGCAATCACTGCAAGCTGTCCTTAGAGAGGCTATTTTACTGCTCCTGTGATGTATCTTATGGATGAGCCCTACCTCCCAGAGTCGTATCTTAGGAAGAAACAAGAATGAGACAGAAAGGATCCAAGAAGCACAGAAATTTAAGTCAATGGAAGGATTAGTCCTGAATGCAGCTACCACAGTGGTTGAAAAAATACCATTCCTGCCACAGTTCACAGAAGATTTGAGTAAATAAGCAAACAAAATATTCCTGAAGATGTTACAGTGGCATTACAGTCTGACTGGGATAGTGTTTAATAGCTGCTCAGTCTTACTCCTCACCTTGCCTCTGAAGGGTAGCAGCCATTGAATGGGCAGTTGGGTGTGAGTGTCTTTTTAGAAAAGTCAATGCCAGCTTGACATCTGGGAAATGCTGTTCACTCTCTCCATCCCTTCCACCTGATCATGTGTTTAGAGATATCTTTCATTGTCTTCATCTCTCTGCAAAACCATTTGAGGTTTAGTTGGCAGCAATGTGGTGGTTGTGCCTGGTGTGGCTTTTGACAGCTATGTACAAAGTTTGAGCTGTGCTCACTTCTACTGCAGCCTACTCCCTCGGCTGCTGGAGAGCTAAGTGACCGCCCTGGAAATGAGATGGGTGACTGAGCCCTGGAGGTTGCGGGAAAGGGCTTTAATTATCTTGAGTCTGACCTTGGCTATTTCTTCCTCCCTTCCTACTTGCCAGTATCAGGGCATCTGTGTCCCTGGAAGCAGTGGAGGAAGCAGGGAACTGCCAGATGATTCTTCAGGTGTGGAACATCTAGAGGCCAGCACCCCCTGAGCGCTCCAGGTGCAGCTGCAGAAGTGTTGTTTTGGCTGTAGTGCAAAAACTGGCTTAAAAATGCTTGTCTAAGTTCTTTCAATGATGAAAACAATACCGTATTAGTGAATGCCTCTTCAAAAGCTGAATGGAATTTCATGAAGATAAAAGGGGGTTTTGTAGCCTGCAGGTACATCCACTGGTGTATATCAGATGTCTGAGAGCTGCTGAAAGCAAACCCAAATGTTTGGGGCTGTCCAACACTTCCTGCTATGTAGAATTTATCAAGGTTTTGCTTTCAAAAACCCTCAAGTCTTCCTTTTGCAGCTCTGTTTTAAAAAAAAAAGTCACATAGGGAAGTTGGAGGACAAGGTTTGTTGTATGTGAGTCCAAGTTCATTTGCTGCAGATGGGGAGAAATGGCAAAACTGGAAATGACTACACAAAGTCTTTGTTTCTGTGTGTCTGTAATTAGCGTATATAGCAACAGTTCTGCTGCAATTACTGGGAGAGTTCAGAGTGGTTGTTTGATGTTACTTCTTATAAGGAAGAAGTGGTGTAAAAATTTATGCTTGAGGGTTGTGCTCATCTTGAGCTTCTGGAGAGAAATAAAATGTTTCTCTTGAAGAAAATTCTGCTTAACTCTCTACTTCAGATTTCTGCATGCTGTTCCTTGAAGTACCTTATGTGCTAACTGTTGTCAGGTAGCTACTGAAGGATATAGGCAAACCAACAGTTTAGGTGTCCTTTAGCCTTCAAATTAATATAGACAGGCTTTTTTTTGGTAGTACCAGAACAAGTCTTCTTGCTTCTCAAATTAAGAGCAGAAAAAAGGACATCAACGTGGATTAGCAACTTCAGACCACTCAGGCAGCAGGTAAAAGCTTTAAAAGAAAGCTCTCTCCAGAAGTAGGGTTTAGTATAGTCATACTTCGATGTATTTTTTGCAGAAAACATCCCAGAGAAGTGGACCCCGGAGGTGAAGCATTTCTGCCCCAACGTGCCTATCATCTTGGTAGGAAACAAGAAGGACCTGAGGAATGATGAGCACACAAGACGAGAGCTGGCCAAAATGAAGCAGGCAAGTTCCTTTCAGTCTTACAATAAATGAAGAAAATATGTAGTTGGCTGTACCAGAGCATTAAACAGGCATCAGTAGCGTGCTGCCAGATTCCTGTGGGCTGCACAATTTACCCTTACCAATGACAGAAACCAGAAAGTATATATTACCTTTAACTGAGTGCTCCTTGTTACATATTTGGAGATGTCACTTTTAGAAAGGTGTTCATAACAATGAAAGTGGCTATCTTGGCTTACTAACAGTCAGCTGCTCTCCATGCTGGAGAGCTGGGTCCCTGAGGTAGACAGGAATTAATTAGGAGACACATGCATCAAGTGCATGCACACTTGAGCTGTGCTTTATTTTATATGTTCAGAATGTGAAAAGAAACAGTTTTATTGGTTGATATTTTGAGGTGATAATCACAGGTGCTGTAGCTCCTTCCTGAGCCTATCACTGGGTTTGATTCTCAGACTGAGTCTGAAACCCCCAGCTTGAGTGTGGGACTGCAGATACTCTGCTCTGTCCTGGAATTTCTGTTCTGATTGAATAATATTTGTTTTTATACAAAGACTGAGGGAGGGAAATAATTAAGTTGGGGATTTGTTCATAGGCTTGCGTTACAACTGTGGCAAAGAGTTGCCTAAATGTGTCCTCAGAAATAAGCAATCATTTGCTCAAGTTTCAAAGGATCTTGCAGCTCAGAGGCGTTAGAAAACCACTCATGTCCTCAAGCACTGGCACAGTGTGCAAAAACACTTCATATATGCAGCCAGGGTGAGGTGCATGCTCCGTCCTGAGAAGATAAATATATTTTAAGTCTGCCTTTATTAGTTAAAGACTTGCTTTCAGGGAGCAATTAATTAACCAGTTAATTATGTGCATTTAATCCAGAAATTCCTTTGTCTTTGTTGGGAAGCTGGGTGGGAGAGGAAAGACTGGTGCGCATCGGTGTGGCTATGGATTGTTCTCAGCTGTTCCTTTTGTGCTCTTACAGGAGCCTGTCAAACCTGAAGAAGGCAGAGATATGGCAAACCGCATTGGTGCATTTGGGTATATGGAGTGTTCGGCAAAGACCAAAGACGGTGTGAGGGAGGTGTTTGAAATGGCCACTAGAGCTGCTTTGCAAGCCCGGCGTGGCAAGAAAAAGTCCGGGTGCCTTCTCTTATAAAGTGTGGCCAGAGGAAGATGGCCAAAGCAGCACCCTGCACTTGAGTAATTTTGAAGTGCTGTTTATTAATCTTAGTGTATGATTACTGGCCTTTTTCATTATCTATAATTTACTTAAGAGATTTAAAAATCGAGTCATCTTGCTACCAGTATTTAGAAGCCAACCATGATTTTTATAACAATCTGCATCAAATTCATCTGTGCACCCAAGGTTAACCTCAACATTCCTCTAACAAACCTTTTCTGCACTCACAAAATACGCCAGGCGCTAATTGAAGACAATTCTCTATCTTCTTTCTTTTCTCTAGAAGGAGAAAAAGCTGTCAACACAGAGGATTGGTCTGTAACTACTTTATAACTAACGTCCTATTCTAATCAAATACAACAGTTACATGGCTGTATGTGGAATCCAGTGTAGCTTCAGTGCTATCACATTTAGGAAGATCTGATTTCATGGCTCAATGGTGTAAAACATTAGTTTGGAAATGTGATCACTCTGAAATGACCAAGTCCCATTCAGCTAAGGAAAAGTGAGGGTTCTGTGGTTTCATGTTAGTTACCTTTTAGTTACTGTGTAATTAGTGCCAGTTTAAATGTATGTTACCAAAAATAAATCTATTTACCCCAGCTTAGATGTAGTATTTTTTGTATAATTGGATTTCCTAATACTGTTACTTGTAACCTCTGCGTTAAGGTGTTCTGGGTTTTTTAAGAAACTGTATTTGAAAATAAAGTCCGATGGAAAGCAGCTGATCCTCTTCCCCTCTTCATTTGTAAGAGTCTGACCCATTTGAATGATTTGAGTGGTCTGCACACCCAGGAGGAGTTTTTTCCATGACGTGCCGTAGGGATGAGAAAAGACAGCCTGCTCACACTCAAAGCTTCTGAACTGTTCAGTTGCCTTAAGTTCATTGCTGGACCCAGTTTCAAAACTAAAAAAAAAAAGAAAAAAGAAACTCTTTTCTGTAAGTTTGGTTACCATGTAGTGATCAGACTCCTAACCTGTGAACTTCTTGCTGTTCTGCAGCCAACTAAACTCTTTCTGTATTTTCATTTTTCCAACAACTAATAGAATAAAGGCAGTTTTCTAAGCTCCCTGTATCCTGGTGTCTGTATTCCTCACTCTGGGTTTTTGGCCCAGCATCTGACAGCCTGAATCAGAAATACCGTTTTTGATACAGCTGTGATAGGATTCATTGAGCAGCTTCAAATGCTTTTAATATTTATTTTTGTTTACCAGCAAGTGGTACCATACGCTGCTTGCAGAAGTTTCCAAACTGCAGCAGAGCAGAGGTGGGATCCCTCGCCTTGCCTGGCTCCTGTGGTGAGTAGCAAAGCTTCCCAGGGCATTTTGATACTCAAACCAGGTGGGAGCACATCAGTTGAGTTGAATTTGCCAGGCTTGAGCATGGGAACAGACAAGCAGGGGGAGGCTATGTAGGAGTAGAGTGTAGGAAGAAGGGAGGAGAAGATGCAGCGTTATGCATGGTGTGCACTGTGGTGTTCCCCACACGCTGCACTGGCACATGTGTGAGGTGCTGCACAGAGCAGCATGTTTGCCATGCTGTTTGCATGGGGGATGCCATCAAGCACTGCAACAAGGGATGGGCTCAAGGTATGGGCCATTGTGCTGCACTCACGTTGGAGAGCAGGTTGTGCTTCTTCCAGGTGAGAAACAATAGAGAACAGCAGTATGCATCTCCAGGTTTGCAGTGCTATTTACAAGCAGCTGCTGGAGAACTGAGAGCTTCTGCCTGTGGAGCTGGGCAGGAGGACAGCCACTTGCTGATAATAGTCCATGTAAGTGAGCACCTAGCTCCATCCCAGTAATGGCCTAAACAATGACACCATCACTTCTGTTTGGTTTGTTGAGGTTTTTGCTTGTTTTTTGTTGTTGTTGCATTTTTGGAGAGTCTTTTGTTTGTTGGGGGTTTTTTTGACAGTTCCCAGTTTGTTCTCCTGCAACAAGGGAGAAACACTCTTGGCCATCTTAAGTGCCCCATACATCTGCTCGTTGTCCTACCTCTGCAGCCACAGACAGCCTGGGGTGAAGTGTCTGGTCAGCCCCATGGTGGTATGCACCCCACCCATCCCTCTTTCCTCTCCTGGATGCCTGTGCAGGGTGATGGGGTTGAACAGAGCAGGAAGTTCCCACCTGCTGCTGTGTGGCTGTCCAGGAGAATGTCATTCTCTGCCCTGTTGACAAGCTTTCTCACTCCTCTGCAGTTCCCTTTTTTGGAGATTGTTGGGTGATTTGGGGGATGGTTGCAGTTGAGCAAAACTGGGTTTTTTCAGTCTTGCAGAGCTGCTGGGTTGCAGTTCTCTATGGTCACAGAGCTGCTCTTCAGCTGCCTGTCAGGGGGTTTGAATAAGGTGTTGCCTATTCCTCAGACCCAACTCATGAGTTGTGTATCTGCTGATACACTTCCATCCAGAAGGGATTAATTTGTTACCACATTTTTAATCTAAGCTCTTGTTAACCTATAGCACCAACTCGCCATCTCCTCTGTCTTGTCTTGTCTACCAGCTGCCATTAGATTTCCAGGCCTGGCTTGCCTTTTTCCAAGCTGAGATGTGATGTTAAGTAAGTGTCTCCTGTTTATGACCAGAAGCTCCGGCTGCTTCTTCTTGACCCTTGCACCACTGGCATCAGAGCAGAAGCCTGCTTAGGAGCCCATGGTTGTGAAGTTATCAGTCCTTCTCAGCCTTCCTGCCTTTGAGGGCTGGCAGCTGGGCTCCCTTTGGATTCCTATCACATTGGTCACCTCTGGAAGCCATCACATTTGGGAAAGGAGAGCTGTGTTCATTGAGAGTGATCCTCCCAGGCAAGGAGCTGTGAAAGGGGCATGGGAAAAGACAGGAGCAAAGTGCCAGCCGCCTCATGCCAGGGGAGTTTGGTACCGAGAGTGAGATGTGAGTAGGAGGCCAGAAGGTGTGTTTTGTGACCTTTGCGATTGCTCACCTCTGTTGTTAAGCAGCAACCTTCTGAACTCAGAGGACAACCATCACTTGTCATACATCTCAAAATGGGTCCCTTGAGCCCAAGGGTATGCAGGCACAGGGTGTAGCTCCAAGCCAACAAGAAAGGTCACTTGGTTTCCTTAAAAGTCACTCATCAAGGAAGGGAAAGCCCTCATCTCTGCTTATCTGAAAAGGGCAAGGCACCAAAAGTAAACCCCCTGCTTCAGATTAAATCCCGAGATCCAGTCTGAGGATTAAAGAAGCCAGTCTGAGCATGTATCAAAAGCAGCAGCAGTGAGATGTCTCTGTGGCATTGCCCTAGAGGTCACCCCTGAAGAGAAATTCCTCTTCATCAAACCACTGTGGCTCTCTGTGCCCAAGAGGCAGGTGAGGAGTCTGCACAGACTGTAACTGTCAATTGACTCAAGAGCAAACACAGGTCATGTGCCTCTGCTCAACCAGTCAGCCGTTTCATGACTGTTCTGATCTCTCTCAGGACAGCTGTCATGGCTCCTGCTATCTGTGATGCACACACTGCAAAAATTGCAGGTTCTGATAGATACAAGATAATCAGGTGAGTCTCCAAAACTCACCGCAGCCAGGAACTATTCCAGTTCCCAGTCAGGGGGGAAGGTGCTAAGAGTGGCCCAAAGTAAAACCCCCACATTGTGCAGTCACCTTGGAACCCCAGACCAGAGATGCATTGTTACATGGTGGTCTGTCAGAGACAGCTGGTGTTTGTGGTGAGTCCTCGCTACCAAGCAAGAAAGAGAGCAGGGAGCAGTAGAGGGTGGGGCCAGGAGCACATCCCCCTGGCTCTGGGGCCCAGACTGCCTTGGCCAGTGGCCAGCACTGATAAGCAGATGTCTGACCTTGGGGCTGTTGTGAATGGAGCTTACTTGGCACAGACGCTGCCCCGTCCCGGGGAGCCATGCTGAAGCTGAGGCCATCACTCTTGGTCTCTACTGAGCTGTGCTGCCCTATGGGCCCTGTTGGTCCAATCCATGCACAAGACCTCAAGGCCTGGCTCTGAACCTGCCTCTTCACGGTGTGCTTGGGAGGAGGGTGATGTCTCAGCACAAAGACCTGTGGAGTTGTGGCTGCGCCATGCTACCTGGTGTGGGTACAGGCAGCAGCCAGCATAACTCGGCTAGGGCCCTGGATTGGTGATAACAGTCACTACTGCATGATTTTAAACTCCCTAAACCAGATCTAAGCAGTAAGGCAAAAAATGCAATAAGGCAGGGATGGGGAAAAGCAACTGCTGCAGTAAAGGAAAGCTTTACCAGCCTCAAGAGAGCTGGAAAAATTATAAAAGGAGACTAAAGGGAACTTGTGGCCCGTCTTGGACCCCTCCTGCTCTACCCCCGGTGCACAAACTGAAGGCGTTCTCTCCCTAAAGCTGCTCTCATTAGCAGTGGTGCCCTAGGAGGATGCTGAAGCCCCTGGTGCTGCCTGTGCCGCCTCTGTCGTCGGGCGGTCTTGTCACCTGAGACCACCTAGTGTTCTGCTGATTTTCCCACATCGGTTCTGAGAATCGGTGCCACTTCCCTGTGTACGGCCCGCGGATGTACAAACCACCCGATTCCACGTTTTTAACCGATCAGAACCTTTCAGTGCAGATGGGAAAAGGCAGGGACGCAGCTGAGCACAGTAGTCCCGATGCCCTCGGCTGCCTGGCGAGCTGCCGGCCCGGACGGACTCTCCGTGACCCCGGGGGAGGTGCCGAGCGCCGCCGAGCCCCGGGCGGGAGGGAGGGAAGGAGGGGGGCGATGCCTCTGGCGGGAGCAGAGAGGCGGAGGCGAGAGCACTGGAGCGGTGAGAGCGGCAGAGGAGTGGTCCCGGCGGGGCGGGGCGGAGCGGGGCGGTGGCAGGGAGCAGGGCCACCCTGTCTGGCAGTCCTGGCCATGGCGGCGGCGGGAGCGGGAGTAGGGGCGAGCCTCTGGGCGCTATCGGCGCGGCCGCTGGGCGCGGCGGAGCAGCTGCGGCTGGGCTCGCTGCGGGGGAAGGTGTTGCTGGTGGCCAACGTAGCGTCGCTCTGAGGCACCACCACCCGCGACTTCCTGCAGCTCAACGAGCTGCAGAAGCGCTTCGGGCCCCGCGGCCTCCAGGTCCTCGGCTTCCCCTGCAACCAGTTCGGGCACCAGGTAGGGCGGGCGGAACGAGCTGGGGGAACTGGGGCCGGGGAGCAGGAGGACCTGCCCGTCCGGCGCTTACGGGCGCTGCTCGGGGCGGTGTGGTCTTTGTTTCCCTAGGAAAATGCTACGAACGAAGAGATCATGCTCTCACTGGAGCACGTTCGTCCTGGTAACGGGTACAAGCCCAATTTCATCATGTTCGAGAAGTGCGAGGTGAACGGGAAGAACGCGCACCCCCTCTTCACCCTCCTGAAAGAGGCACTGCCCTTTCCGCACGACGACCCCTCCTCGCTGATGACCAACCCGCAGTACATCATCTGGTCCCCGGTCTGCCGCAACGACATCTCCTGGAACTTTGAGAAGTTCCTCATCGGCCCCGACGGCGTGCCCTTCAAGCGCTACAGCCGGCATTTCGAAACCATCAAGATCCAGGATGATATTGAATTGCTTCTGCAGAAAGTCTCCAAGAATGTTCCTGAATAACATCTGAGTGCCACAGCATTCATCACAGAGTCTTTCGCTTCCTGTCCCTCGTGCTCGTGCCTGCTCCTCGCACAGGGGGCTGCAGCTCTGGCAGAAATCTCAATGTCTCGTGCAGGTTTTGTTTGTGATGGTGCATCTTCCAAATTCCTGAAGTGTACTTGATGTTTTCAAAAGCTGTATGTGAATGTTTGGGAAACTATGCCAGGGAAAGCAGCCATGAGTCTCAGTAGCTTACTGTGATTCTCTGAATAAAAAGAAATTTATACTTTCTTTAAGTCTGTGGCTTGATATATTTGGGCAAGTTGGATGAAACATGGTGACTCCATTACCTGTTCATCAGCTGGTGTAGGTGCTCATAGAGGCTGAACCAAACCACTCAAGCGTCATATTGCAGTCAGGCTGAAATATGAATGCAAACTTAGTTGCAGTTTGCGAGCTCTGCAAACTGTGAATTAAGTGCTGTGCCCTACCCTGCGCGTACTGAGCCTGACAGAGCAGGAGGGCAGCACAGAGAAGGAATACACTGCCAAACTGCTTACAGGACCTCACTTGAGGCTTGCCTGCAGAGAAAAGACATGATGGTACATGGCCAGTGATGTTATAGTGGTTGATGAACTCCTAGTATGGCTACCAAGAACAGGCGGGAAGAGGGGTGATTCTGCAGCCTGCGCTGCTGTGGCCATGCTGGCAGAGGGCTTGGGGAAGAAAAGCCTGTTAGCCAAGGTCCATCTTACTATCTGTCCTTCCTCAGCGGATGCCATGGGGGAACCTAGAGCAGGAGAAGCATCCACTGCCCTCCCCTTGTCCCAGAGACACTGTCCCCTCACTGGCAAAGTTGTCTGCTGGTTTGATTCCATTTTGCATTGGTGGGAGCCCAACAGGAATCTTTACATACTTGCACAATCCTACACGAAGCCCATTGTTGCTTTCATGCTTCCACAACACCTTGCAACACAGGGAATCGCACACAGAACCAGTTTTTTTTTGTGTAAAGGAGAGCAGAACACCAACCTATTCAACCACCTCCCATGGAATTCCTGCCTATTCAACCACAGTTTCCCATGGAAACTGCTTTCCTCAGAGTGTGCTTCTTGCCCTCTGGGCACAGTTGCATGTGAGAAAGCACAGTTACCAAGGGTTCAGGCAGTATTTTTTTTTGTTTCTTCCCTGTCACTTTTTTGACTCCTGGCAGGGATTTTGTGGCGATGTTACCATAATCCTTAAATGTTCCTTCGTGGCAATCCCGAGTTTACAGCTTGTTGCCAAATGGCTGGCATTAGGATTGGTTTCCCTTGAGAAACCGTGAGCCTGTGCCAAATTTCACCTGCCATTTTACTGTTCAGTGGCTCAGGTACTTCTGCATATAAATTTTCACTCCTTAAATGGATTTGTGAGCACATTTTCATTACAAGCCACATCATATGGGGCCTCATAACACCAAATATAAACTTGGTGCTGGATTGAGGAGTAGTAACAGAAACTAGAAACTCAAGCTCCCAAAGGGAAGGCATAACACTTTCAAGCACTAATGCACTATTTTAATAACTAAAAACACTTGGGATTTGAGGGTTGGTTGTTTTGTTTTTTCTGTTTTGTAACTTCTCACCTCACTAGTTTGCTGGTTGCTTTGTTACTGTACCTACATTCCAGGTTCTCCAGGCTGAAGAAACACTGAGGCAAAACCTACCGCTGGCTCCACCCTACTTGCTGCTGCCTGTGAGTCATCCAGTTTTGAACTCAGATTGCACAATCCTCAACAGGCTGTTTCTTAACTTCCAGTACAGCTCTGTGGAGAAAAACAGGATGTTTTCAGTAGCTACTTCAGCTTTCAAGCACAGGCTGCTTGATTTAGGACATTATTTTTTCAGTTAAATCCACCTCCCTCATTAATGAAGGATGCTGAACTATGTGGAGATTGCAGGGGATTGTGGGCAGCAGGAACTCACTGCACCGAAAAACTCTTTCTCAACGTGAGCTGTGCCACTTCCTCAATCCTGACTCACCAAACTCAATCCGTTTGAGTGAGACTTCCCTTTGCTTTGCCTGTTCCTCATCAGCCTGCAACCCCTGCTGAGCTCCACTGCCGCAGGGGAGCAGACCCCAACACCTGCTGCTGTTCCAACAGTAGCCCTGCCGAAAAGGGGTCTCTCGTGGAGTCAGAAGGGGTATATTACACTGTGTTTATGCAATGCTAATGGCCAAGGGATTAATTTAACCTTCCGGCTGCAGCTGTGCTAGCAGAAAACAAAGCAGTAGCTCCAGAAACAGATACAGCCATGCCAGCAGAAGTACACCGATGTGATTCCAGGATGAAAATTAGCCATGCCATCAGGAAAATTAATGATCCTAGGGAAGGCACACCAGCAGGAACCCCGCAGCATAGGAAAAAACCTCCCAACCTTGTTATTCCTGGTCTTGTTTCAGTATTCCTCAGAGTAGCTAGCTTCTGGGTTGAAGTGGGCTGCAATGGAAAGGGCAACCAGCAGGCTGGAAAGTTTCAGCAGTGATAACTGCAGAAAAGCACAGCCTCCACACAGGCACTTGTGTCCAAACATTGTTTGGTGCTGTGACCAGAAGAGATGGAGATGTTTCACTACAGGTAGCAGCTCTGTGCTGAGTGTAGACCTGAAGAATCCCAGGTGATTCCTCAAGGATTATAAAATAGCCCAGTTCTATATCTGTAATTCAAGTGAGAAACAGACTGATGCAGTAGGAAACCTTAAAATAAATGCTACTACTTCAGCACACTAGGATGCTTCCATGTGTGTTAAATGTTCTCTCAGCAGTTTAAAGTCATTTTTCCTCCTGCTCAGCTTTGCCACACCTGATAACTGCTTTTGAGATAGCCTTTAGTCATGTTTTTTGATCATTGTCATCTTAAGGCGGGTAGGAAACTCCTGCCTCCAACCGGCTGGCGCTTGGAAAGGTCTTTGTGCCTATCAGTGCCAGTCTTGCAGTGAGTAGCCATCAGGTTCAGCTGGAGACAAGAGCAGGAAGCTGAATGGTTGAAAGTGCTTGAGGGGACAGGAGAACAGACACCCCTATCTACAATGAAACTGTAATAATGTCATTTCCTAGTACTGAATCAGAATGCTTTGAACAAGACAATTTTGTTTACCACACTTTCTACTAGGAGTAGGTAATTCATTAGCAAAGTGAGGTAAGCTGCATAAGCATTATCTCAGAACAGCTGACTCATTTTCAAAACACACCCAGTCTTGCCATAACAGGGTGTGTTAGCTTCTTGAAGCCCACAGGGGCCCTGCCCTTTGAGAAAAACAGGAGTAAGTAACAGGAGTTAACTCTTGCTATAAGGAGAAAATGGTCTTTTTCAGCATTAACAGGATGGACTTGCCCTGCTGGCAAAAAAAAAAAAAAAAAAAAGAAACGAATAAAAGGCCCTTAGTATTGCACCCTGGATTGCTGCAGCAGTGCCAGGCCTGGCTGCAAGGAGGCAGTGCTCATCTGCCCACCATGCTGCAGTACCCCAGCTGCCAAGAGCGTTCCCTGCCTCTTCTTCCATAAGGTAAATGGACTTCTTTGGTGCAGCAGTTTAAAGCAGGTTTTAAAGTCTCTGAATCATCGTCTGAATCCTTCCCAATTTTCCCACTTCTCAAGCACAGGCTTCCACAACAGCAGCATAGGATATGCCACTTGAGAGACAAATACCTACATCACTTCTTGACAGGTAAATTCCAGAGACACTTTCAAGACTCCCGAACACTTCCTGAACGGCTACTCTGTCCCCTTCATTCCTGAACAACTTGCGGCCTCCGTCCCTAACCAACGCCCCAACCCCTGGCTGCTAACAGAGCTGCCGTGCATGGCGCCCTGGGCGGAACGAGCCCGCTCAGACTCACGGGCTGCAACCGCAAGATGGCGACCACAAGAAGGTTCCCGCCACTCTAACCCCCGCGCCTCCAGCCTTGCCCCGCGCGCGGCCCCACCCATCTCGTCAGAGGGCGCGCGGGCGGGGCGGGGCGAGCGCCGCAGTTGCACGCAGCGCGCATGCGTACGCGGGCCGACATCCGCCCGCGACGGGGCTTGCGCACCGACATGGCAGCGGCCGAGGGCGACGGTGGGGGGGTGCGGCCGGACACAGCGGTGCAGCGGACCGAGCTGAGGTCGCTGCTGGCCACGGCCCTCAGGCCGGGCGAGTCCTGGTGAGCGCAGCCGGTCGGTTCTCCCTTCCATTCCCCTCTTCTCTGGGCGGCGGGGCCTGTGGGAACAGGCCGCTGAAGGGCCCGCGCCGCCCGGTGTGTGTGTTGCAGGTACCTGGTGGACAGCCGCTGGTTCAAGCAGTGGAGAAAGTATGTGGGCTTTGACAGTTGGGACATGTTCGGTGCGGGCGATCCTGGCCTCTTCCCCGGGCCTATCGACAACTCGGGTCTATTCGGCGGTGAGTGCAGCGCGGCGGCGCTGGGGAGTGGGGCCTGGGCGACGGGGCCAATTGCTCGGGTCGCAGCCAGGGAGCGGGCAAGTAGCTCCCGTCTGCAGTTGTCTCGTCGTGCAGCTTTCACTTTTGAAGCCGTGTGTTATGGGAGGATACAAGTGGCTGTCCTGGCCTTGTAAGTGAGGTATCTGGTGCGGTTTCTACCCACCCTAGGGAGCGGTCGTGGTGGTGTGTGTGTAGGTTTTGAGAAGAAAGTATTCTTTTTGATGCCATATTTTCTCAGCATCTGTCTCCTTTTTAGATCCAGAAACTCAGAGTTTGAAAGAACACCTCATCGATGAGCTTGATTATGTGCTGGTTCCCACTGAAGCCTGGAATAAACTAGTAACGTGGTATGGCTGCGTAGATGGACAACAGCCTATTGTGAGGAAAGTAAGTAGGGGTGAACCAAGTTCTCGTCAGCTTGATCTCTACCAAACTTAATGTTTATTTTGCTAGATGTGAGTTAAGACAGAATCCTCTGCAGCTCTTTGAAGATAATAACGTGAGATCTTTTGTTGTCTGAAAAACTGACCTTCTAGTATTACAGGTAAAATACTTGATTCTTCACTGAGTATGGTGAATGGATTATATGGAGTGAGAGCCATGAACCTTGTTCTGGTTAACTTTTTACATTGTGATTGTTTGGACAGGTGCTGTGCTTTTATGAGGTGTGGAATAGTTTGTGCTTTGTTGAAAAATGCAAGTTGTTAGTTAAGTTTATCAATCTTCTGGGACAGAATGAGGCACTGGAATAAACTCTCTCTCAGTACAGATAGCTTAGAGACTTCCTCTGGGGTTTAAGGTGGTGCTTGTTTTCCCTTCCAAAATTCTGTGATTCTGAAATCATGAGAAGAGACATATTTGTGGTTTTGCTCTGTAAGTCTTATTTTTGTTTGGGGAGTGCAGTCTTGGATTACATTTGGAGCATATAACCTGTTCTGGAAGGTGAAATTAACAAGTTGGTTGTTTTTTGTTTTTCTTTGAAATCTATCAGACACTTGTTTATGGGTAAAAGAGTTTTTGTTATTATTTTAGTCTTGGGTTTTTGCAGTAACTGAACTGAGCAGTGCCAGTCTGTGGGGTTCATAAAGACTAATCACTACACCAAATGAATAGTGGTGATAAAATGTACAAAAATAATATTGCTTAAGTAAGGGTTACAGTAAAAGTTGCTTCAGGGTGTGCAAGACCCAGGAAAGTGTGGGACCAGAATGGTAAAAGGAGGAGGTAAGATCCCTCTCTTGCATGCCCACTTATGCTGGTCAGGGGTACTGGAACATTGTCATTCACTGTGGGGTAGAAACTGTATGTGATGAGAAATTCTGACAGTGCACAAGCTGCAGCACTGCATGTGAGTAGAAGGCAGTCAGTATCTGGTCACAGTGTTCTCCAGATAGCATTGGAAGTAAAGCACTTAAACTTGTGGTCCTTGAGTGCCTTAATCCCTCTCCTAAAGCTGAATCAACTATAATTCATACATCAAAATATCCGTAAAAGTAGCATTTGGTAAGTAATTTTCAGACATCTTTGTAACTTTGCAAGCTGGTATTTCTTCCTGATGATCACAGACAAGTACAGGAGAATTATATTAGATTAATTTGTGATTCAGGTTTCTTTTGATAGTCTCAAACCACATTTTCAGGCAGTCTTCTGTACAGTCCCACTGCAAAGTATATTAATGTGCAGAAAGTACAGTAGTTTGGTTCCTTGGGGTTGAATGCATGTTGTGCTCAGATTGTTGTCCAGCAGGATGACCTAAGTTTTAGACGCTGCTTAGAAGACATCTGCAGGTGATTAGAGACTCGTCTTGCCATTCATCCATCCTAATGGACGTAGTGATCTGATTATAAACTCCTTAGAGTTCTTCCTTTTCTGGGTAGAGTTCTTATTTACTTGTTTCTAACTGCAGAATCCTGGAGAACAGGAAATACTATTTAATTAAATTCTTTCTGTAAAAGAAATGGAGAACTTGCGAATTGGTTCCTTTGCATTCTCAAGAAAAAAAGTCTAACTTGCCTGACTAGAAGCTGTTTAAACAGGGAGTTTTACTTTTTGTTGTAACAGCAAAATAATGAAGGTCTTTCCAAATGTATTTAATTATTTACCTTTGAAGCACTCAGAAGAGGGAAGCATAATTTAGCCAAATTCTTAAAATAAGTCTTAGTCTTTTTTGTTTCTTTCCAAGGCTGGGTAAAGGT
>VWZO01017862.1:1506181-1581635 GCA_013396975.1 Bucco capensis
GGTTGAAGTCCCCAACCAGAACAAGGGCTGGTGACTGCGAGACTTCAGCCAGCTGTTTATAGAATATTTCATCTGTCTGCTCCTCTTGGTTGGGTGGTCTAGAGCAGACTCCCAGCACAAGATCTCCCTTATTTGCCTTCCTCTTCATCCTTACCCATAAATACTCAATATTATCATCACCAAACTCAAGTTCTATACACTCAAAACACTCTGTACACTAAGCATGTATAGTCCACATATCTTCCTTATGTGGTTGGGTGTGCTGGTTTGGCAAGTTCTGCTCTCTGTCTCTTGTGCCCTTATTTAATCTTGTAGGTTAAATGCATAATAACTCTTTTTTCATAAACACTGTTTGGGAAGCCAGGGAGGGGAAGAAGCAGCAGGACTGCCCCTTTCCTTTAGGATGGACGTTGGTGTGCTCTGATCAGCACATGAACTGCTAATCAGAGCTTTCTTGGGGAGTTTTTATCAGTAACTCTGTGACTCAGTCCTCTTCAATTGTTACTTACAAGAGTCCCAAAATAAAGTCCTGAGCTAGCAGAATTCCAGCTCGATCCTAGCACACACTTTTTTATCCTTATTATCATTTTCTTAGCACAGATGAACAAGAAATTGTCAGATCTATAAAAAATACCACCTTTGCATCAGGTTTTGCATCTGAAAATAGGAGTAAAGTTGTATTTAGCAGCTGCCTGATAGCTGTCTGCCTCCCTTTGCAATATGCAGCAGAAAAATAACTTTTGGTTCTGTTGATTGCTGCTAGAATTTTCTTGCTGTTCCTCTTCCCACTCTTCTATTTACTGATGGCACTGTACATTCAGTGGACTTTCCCCTTGCTCTTTACTTTGCTCAGTTAAAATGTTGAGGAGTTGTTGCTCAGTTCACCCATCTTGTAACATAGGTGGCTTTTGTCAACTACTCTGTCTTGATTTAGGCATTTGTTCAGCCTGATACAACATTCAATGATAGCACATACTAGGAACTGCTGTACAATTTTAAGACCTTGGTGGTTGATACAGATTTTGTAGGTACATAATGCCACAATTAAATGCTTTTTCATATTTAAAACTGGTCTCCTTCTCCTGATTACTTGTGTGCTGATGGTTTTGGAGGACCTCTTCAGCAACTGGGCTAAATATTTTGTAGGCAGGTCTTTATGATGTGACTTTCAAGTGCTTGAGTTTGCAGCAGATGCTTTGAGTGTGTAAGATAAGTTAAAGAGGCGCTTGCACATAAGGACTTTCTAAATGAAAATCCTTTATGACCTCTGCTTTACCAATTAAAGTCCTGAGTTTTCTTGCTTAGACAAAAACTTTGTCACTTTTTTTTTAGTATTGGTCATTCAGAGGAGGAGGACTAATCCTACTGTATGCTTTTAGCGGAACCTCAACTGAATTGAAATACTTTTCTTGTCTCTGTCTTCCATGCACCTGAAAGCCTTTAACAATATTTTTTGAAGCTGTTCAACTTAGTTTTTCTGCTTATCAGCCATATGGCCTCACAGTTTCTGTACTACATTAATCTAACTTTGTCCTCTGCATTCTGCAAGTCACCAGATTTTTCCTCAGTTGCCATTTGTGTGATGTTTTTTAAAGGTTGAGTAGGAAGATGTGAAACGTCTGTCTTTAATTGGCAGACGGGGAGAAGGTACATCAGTGTTGTGAGGCATAAAGTTGTATACATGAGCCCAAAATACATGCTGGACTTAGTAGGAATGTGATTCCAGTCCTGGCTCAGTCTCCTGAATTTGAGCTTCTGTAGCAGCCTTGAGGCAAAACCAAACAACTTCAGTGTTTCAGCAGGGAAATGCTGAGTGCGTGAGAAGACTTTATTGATTACTGGCACACTGCTAAAACTGCATGGGGAATGATCCTATCCTGTGAGATAGTCAACAAATTTGAGAAGTAGACTAAAGAGAGGTTTCAGAAGGAGCCAAGTGGATTGTTGAAAAATTGGCATATATTTTTTGTGCTAGAAGACTTAGAAGTTAAAGTTTTGGATCAGTTAGAAATTTAAAAGAGTATTTTAACACTTAAAAGCATCTGTGGCATATGAGAAATGGAAATTGAAGGAGGAACTCTACAGGCAGCAGATGGAGATGAGCACAAACCAATGTCCATATGATGAAGCCAGATAGTCATGCTGCAAACGAAATGCCTTCTGACTTTAAGTGTTCTTGATCACTGGAACAGTTTATCTCTGGTCTGCTGGACTGTTGCTGACCTCTGAGATTTTTTTTTTAGAACATGTATTTTAGCTCAGACAGGACCCTGAAAGACTTAAATTGTACTTAAGCAGGATGACTGATTCAGTAGTCTTACTGTGCAGTCTCATCCTCAAACCTGTGAAATTATTTTATCAAATCCCTGAATTGTTGCATGTTTACATGATGGCTGTCTTTGCTGTAGTTTACTCCTGTATAGATTTTGATAATGAAATGAACTGAATGTGTTTATGTGTATCAGAGACATTGCAATGGTGATCAGAGGGAAGCTTCAGGAGCTGGGCACCCTCCTGGTGTAACTTGTTTCTTTCTGTATTTATTTTCCTGCTGTTCTATTTCAGAACTGGTAAGGCTTTCCAGCTGCTCTGCCCCCTCTTGGCCATTGTGGCTCATTCTTTGTCTTTCAGTTTTTGCTCCACAGAGGCTTTCCAAGACTGTTGTTAGTAGCATCTGAGCTATGAATATGCATTTTTAGTTAGTATTGCTTGAGAATCAGAGCCCTATTAAAAGAGAGACAAGAACAAGCTAAAAATTGAGGGCACTTGTTCTCTGCTGGACTGTACTGTGCTTTGGGTGTATTAACCACTGCTGTATGGCTTTTGGTGTCCTGCATCTTTTTGCACTCACTTTTTCCTGTGCATTTGGGCAAAGATGGAGAGAATAGACCATTTCCCAGTTAGCTGTTGATATAGAGAAATTGATTAGTATTGAAGTAGTTTCTTTATGCTTATTTATGTAGTATTACCTTGTGGTTTAGGTTTTTTTTTCTTTTTGTGGAGCCAGTGCTGTCTGTGACAGAACATTGTTGAATTTTAGTGCCATGGTGGTCTTTTGTAATGTGTTCTGGTTCTTTTCTGGACCAGGAGAGTAGTGTTGTGGAATAGCCTGGGATTCACAAAAGGATAGATTTGAGGCTTATGAACCTTTAAAATCCATTTAAATATCTCCAGTCTCAAAATGATAAGGGTTGCAATGCATACTGCATGTATATAGTGTGTCTTGCCTCCAAAGTTTTACAACAAGATAATTGTCTCAGCTAGGCTCAGTAACAATCTGTTTTGTGCCCCCTCTGATTATCTTCTTACTCACTAACATTCTGTTTGAGTTGGTGATTTGGGTTTCGGGAAGGGAAGGACTGACTTTGCTTTTTAACATGGGGTGGCTGTTTCATGGTTGTAAGATTGGAATTATTTTGCTTGCTTGTTTCAAGGTGATTTACTCAAAGCTTGCTTCCCTGTCACTCATGCCATCCAAATTGCCTCCTTATTTCAGTTTAGGACCCAGATTTTGATTTAAGCAAGAATTGTTAGTCCTGCTTCTGGTACTTTTGTCTTGAGATTTCTGTTCCAGACAAATGTTTGGAAGTGTGATCACACAGATCAAAGTAGTAAATGCTGGGTGTGGGAACTAACTGTAATGTAGCAAGTGCTTAGTTTTGTGGGAGATGCGGTTGGGGATGAAAAAAGTAGCACAGTTTCTCCTTCTTTTTCCTTTCTCCCAGATCAAGCACTGCAACTAGCAGAAACTTTACTACCTCTTCAAAATCATCAGCAAGTTCTTATTCCTCAGTGTCTGCTGCTTCTGTCATTACTAATGGTGATAGCAGTAACTCCTATGGACTGAACAGCTCCCACCTGGGCAGGGGGTAAGAGCAGGAATGTTCTTTTTGTCTCTTTGTCCTTCATGTGAATGAATGCTCCTGTGCCTCCTTGCCTGTCTAGAAAAGGAGTGTGATGATGCCTTACAAGTTCTGTGACTCTTGTGTACCTGTTTATCAGACTTTGCTTTTGAAACCACTACGTTCTGCTACTGCTTGCTCACCTGCAACAGAAGTGCATGTTCCAGAGCTTAATAACTGCTAGGGCATTGCCTCATTTTAAGGGATTGGGGCTGTGAGGAAGGGGATTATGTTCATTTCTCCATCTGCCAGTGTGGTAGGAGCCTTTCCAGGTAGACATCATAATTTTCTTGTTAGCTTTTACAGTAGATCATGTAGACTCATATAGGCTTGCTACATTAGGATAGTGTGTGCTGTGTGCTTATAGACAAAGGAAATTAATGTGGTATGAGCCATACATTAATAACAGACTGTGTAATGATTAATGCTTCCAAAGTTAGCACATATACTTCACATTCCTGGTATTTATTATTAGCCACTATGAAACAGCAGAAACATATAGGCTTACTTAATTAAACAATTTAATTAAACAGTTTTTTGACTCTCTTTTGATGTGACTCTTAAAACATTGTATTAGGACTTGATAAACTCATTGTGGAATTTACTGTGTTGTCTTTATTCCAGAGGTTCTGGATTTGTTTGTAACTCTTACGACTGCAGGGACAGTGCTTCCTTGTCACAACCTGGACTCTGTGGACTCAGTAACCTTGGAAATACCTGCTTCATGAATTCTGCATTACAGGTAACAATTAGAAAGAGTCATCTTCAGAATTAAATAAAAGAGTAGTGTTACAGAGATTGTGGCTTAAAATCTGTGGAAAGAAAAAGATATTTTAATGTGATTCAATGAGTAGATTGAACCTGGAATGAGGAGAGAAAACAAATGAAAAAACCAAACTCCCCAAAACAAAAAAAAAAACAAAAAGCACTTTTTAAAATTGATATTATATTGCACTGATGTCCTCGTAGTTTTGATTACAATCTCAAACTTCGCTCTCTTCTTGTTCACATATCGAGGTCTTGCTTTACTTGTCTGAGCATCGCTTGATAAGTTTTAAGTCTTCTATTGCATTAGGGAAACAACTTTCTGTGCTAGTTTACTTATGTCCTGAGATTTATGATGATCACCTAGGATGTATTAAACCATTACTGTGCTACACTCATAATAAGTATGTAAATAGGAGAGTAGATAGGGAGTTGTATCTTTCCTGCATTTAAACATTGCTAGCTTTTTGATGGGGATTTTTTTTAATGGCATGCCATTCTAAGTAGAACAAAGTATAGCTTGTGTTTCAACTCAATGATATGTATTCAAATTCATCTTGCCGGTTTTGTTAATAGTCTATTACATGTTCTGATGTGAGATCTGGGATATTTCATTGTGACACAGATTTATTGGGCTGCACAGTAAATTCACTTTCTTAATGCTGTTTCAGTGTCTGAGCAACACCCCTCCTCTGACTGACTATTTCCTGGAAGATAAATACGAAGCTGAAATAAATCAGAACAATCCTCTAGGGATGAGAGGAGAAATAGCAGAAGCTTATGCAGACCTCATTAAACAGATGTGGTCTGGGAGACAGTCTCATGTGGCCCCATGTATGTTTAAAGTAAGTACTCCATGTTCTTGTAGAATAGCTTTTTGACAGAAGAAACAGTGAAAGCTAATACACCTTCCAAATATCTTGTGGTTATGAAAGCCATAATGAAAGAATTGCTTCAGTGCTGTTTTGGAGTTTATGTAAGTGCTTTTCAGGGTATAGGGAAGAACTTTTCAGTGAGTATGACATTAAATGCCTTAGTAAGTGACCTTTCAGCCTGTGAGCTGTTTATAATGGATCAAAATGATCTTTGCAACAAAAAAACTGGGCAAGGTCATGTGACTTGCCAGCTGTGAACTTTAATCAGTGAGAAAAAATGTGAAAGTTGCACATATAAAAATTGACATCATAACGTGGAGAGCAAAATGCATCCCCTTGTCTGTATTGTCATTTATTGATGTAGTATTTCCAGTGCTTCAGTGTAGAGAGCTGCTTTCAGCTGAAATACTGCAATGTAGCACTTGTGTATGAACCCTTACTAAAATCATAGCTATATCTTTTGGTTTAAATAATTGAAGAGATGCTCCAGTGCAGAACAACATAATTAAAACATCCAAGGAACACCAAGAGTTTGCTTCTGTGGTGCAATTTCAGTACACTGAGGAAAAGTAACATCCCAGTTATATGGAATAAGCAGTGACCTGATAGTAATGTAAATGGTCACTAGGACAGACCACTTCTTCAGCTAATTGTTGGTTTTCCTATGGGACCCCTTTCTATTGTTTTTTGTAGGAGCAGGAGCACTAAATTGCAATGTGATGAGATAGCACTTATGAAATAAGAGGCTATATATGGATATGCTCTTTCTGTTTCTGTCTCAGGCTGTTACTTTTCTTAGCTTCTGAGCAGTTTTTAGACTAGGTAGAGATTACTGTGGTGAGGATTTCAGTCTTTGGTTTAAGCCAGTTTTGTTACTCCCTAAGTACCTTCTGCAAGCATTTTCAGTCCTTCAGTCCAGCTGCTTCAAGATGGTACATTATAGCAAGTCTGCACTGTGGGAACTGTAGGTTTGTGAAAGAGAAATTAAAGGGCAGAACGCATCAGGCAGATAGGTTTTGGGTACTGGTTGTTTGTAGGTTCCTAAATTAACATTAATACTAAATTAGGTTTCTAGTGTCACAGCACTAAGTGTACTTTTCCCTGTTAGCACAAGTGGGGAAGAAAGATAAAAATAGTTGGGAAAAATGATTCTGGCACCGTTACTGTGTTAGCATCCAGTTCACTGTGGTCTGCTGCTAACGCAAGGTAGCATGGAGTTTATCTCTGCAGAAGCCAGGATGTGAGTGTTTTTATTCCTGTCTCTTACACACAGGTAACGCTCACCACCCTCTGACACTACCTTTTGTGTTTCAGACGCAGGTTGGCCGATTTGCTCCTCAGTTCTCAGGATACCAGCAGCAAGATTCACAGGAGCTCTTGGCTTTTCTTCTTGATGGTTTGCACGAGGATTTGAACAGAGTGAAGAAGAAGCCCTATTTGGAGCTGAAGGGCGCCAATGGCAGACCTGATTCGGTATGGTGTCCTGTACTTGAGGGGCAGGTAGTGCTTCCCAGGGAGTTTGGTTGGGTTTTGGGATGCTTCCTGGCCTTGCTGCTTGCAGGCCACATTGAATAGACAAATGCCTACTATATCAGATGCCCTTTGATAAGGAATTTATAAGATGTATCGTGAAGGTCTTTAAGGGATTGTAATTCATGTCCTTTTATACTTTCTTTTTGAGACCCAGACTGTTGTTTTCCAAGAAGAATAAACTCTATGTTTTTTTTTCTCAGAAGCTGTAACTGCAGGTGTCTTTCTAAAGCAGAGGGCTGCAGTCTATTCCTCATGGAGGATTGTGGAGCATATTTTGTTAGCAGCTTGCTGTCCTAAAGAGCAGCGTGGAATCTTGTCACTGTCCCCATGGCTCCATGCATGCATTGTGTGACTCAGCTAAAGTAGATGTATTACACTTGACTTGCCACAGGGTCTTAGTTCCACTAAGAGGAAATCCCAGAATGTTATGCTGGACAAACTGGTAGACATACCACCCCCCATCTCCCCTTCTGTGAGATTTATCTGTCAGTGTGAATTTTCTGATTTTTTTTTTTGAGCACTGTGCTTGCCATGCTATGGAAGTGTTTGTGGGAAATAACCTTTAATACAGTTTTATCTTTTCGTTCTATAGGAGGTGGCAAAAGAGGCCTGGAAGAATCATAGGCTGAGGAATGATTCTATCATTGTGGATATTTTTCATGGTCTTTTCAAATCTACCCTTGTTTGTCCCAAATGCTCCAAAGTTTCTGTGACCTTTGATCCCTTCTGTTACTTAACCCTTCCACTCCCCTTGAGGAGAGATCGTCTCATGGAAGTTACCCTGGTATATGCAGACCCACAGCGTAGACCTGTCCAGGTGAGGCATGTTGAAGACACAAATTTCTCTAAGTCATCTGAGTCTTTCTTTTAGTTTTTAAAGTTGTTACTTTTCAGCTAATCTAAAGGACATTGATATCCACCTTTGGGTGAGGTGGGATGGCGTTTTTAATATAGAAACTGGGAATTGAACATATGATACCAAGTAGCTTTGTAAAATCTTGGTTTGTGAGACTAGTGTCATGGGTCAGCTGGAAGCGGCTTATGTATTCCTATGATGAGATTACTTGTGTGTGATGCAGTGCTCCTTGAAAGCAGTAATGTATTTGTGTTGGCATGTTTACCTCCTCTAACACTGGAAAATATAAAGGTGAAATTTATGTAAGGCCTCTGAATTTCAAACAGAGATGGAGAACAATCCTTGAAAAAAAACTGAAAAATTGCTTGATTGCTTTTCAAGTGGCTTGATTCTAATACAGACTGGATTTTTGATTCTTCCCCCTCTTTATTTTCAAATTGACCTGTGGGTTGGCACGTGCATACCTGAAGTAATCTTATGCTTGCCTCACATATCAAGAGAAGCACAAGATCTGAGAGTCCTGAGCAGAGTGACCAGATGCCCTGATACAGTTTTGGAGGCACTGATTGGCAGTATTTGGATGTGCTGCAGATGGTAACAGTATGCACTGTTAGTTTGAGGGTATTGTAGGTACAGTGGAGAAGGACGTATGATTGAATTTACAATACAGTTTTGTCCTACTTTTTGTACAACTGTGAAATCAAGGACAGCTACACTTGCTGTTTTTACCAAGATGAAAAGCAGGATGAGAGAGGAGGAGGAAGATTTATTGAGAAAACAAGCAAGATTATAAATAGCATAGAGGCTGAAAGGATAGGGTAAGTCTGACTTTAAAGAATTAACAGAACTTCCGCTACTTGGAGCTCTTTTTGATGAGTTGGCCACATTCATGTTCTACATCCTACCTGCAGTCTCCTTGTAAGCAATTCTTTGCATTTTGTGATCTCCCAGTTGGGAAGCCAGAGGTGTGCACTGCGGCTTCCCCCTGGTCTGTGACACAAAGTGGAATTGTCTCTGCCATGTGGATTGTGCTAAGAGAATATGAGCTGAAAGCCTCTGATGACCACAGAGCAATATGCAGATGAGTAGTACAACTGAGAAGATTCCAGTGAATATTTCAAGGAAGGTGTGTTCCACATAATTCTCTCTGTGTCCCTATCTATAACTACCACAACGCCTTTGAATCCTTCTCTAGAGGTAGAGCTGTGATCCAGAAGACCTTAAAGTGTGTGATTGTGACCTTAACTTTAGTAGAACTCCTATAAATTCAGGTTCTGTTTCCATTGTCTTGCTTTGCATGGGTTATTTTGCCTGGTGTAAGCATGATGTTATCTTTGTTTCTAGTACCGGGTTGTGGTGCCGATGATGGGAGCCATTTCAGATCTGTGCGAATCCCTCTCCAGACTCTCTGGTGTTCCAGCAGAAAATGTAAGGATAAATGCAGCACAGTAATTTTGATTAAATGTTTGTTCTTGAAGCATTTTGGCTTAGTGTTAAGCTGAACTTAATGGAATAATGACAAAACCCTAACAAGTTTGAATGCTGTTCTTTGATTGTAAAATAAAAAGATGCACGCAACAATCTGTGTTTATTCTGAAACTTACATTGCAATAGAGAGGTTTATGAGAAAGGGTGGAAAACTAGCCTCCACTCTCAATGTTTCTGATAGTGTAGTTTTTTAGTACTAAGAGATATTCAGTGTCTGTTTTGAGTCTACCTGTTCTTGGACATCCTTTTAATAACATAGGGATCAGGTGAGCTTTTTCAGAGAGAATATTTTTGTAGTTGGTGGGATATTTTCAGGATGCCAATGTAACGCTTCAGTTTATTTCAGTTAATTATAGTTGTGGGTGATGTGTGCCTGAAATCTTAGCCTGTTGCCATTTTGATATTGGGATCTGTGCTGTTGTTTCCACCAGGCTGACTTGCAGCTCTAGAAATTCCATCACCTCAGTACCTCTGTAAAATCAGTCTGTTTGTTACTTGCTTTGCTTTTCTGTTATAGCTTAACAAATACAGCTGATTAGCTGCTGGGTGCTGTTAGAGAAAATATCACCGGTGTTGGTGTGCTGAAAATTGGGAAAAGAAAGAAAAGGAACAATATATTGCTTGAATTTAAAGTTAGTTTGCCTAAATTTATGCAATCCTTTATTATAATCTCTTTGCAAATATCACTTGCTGTTCTAGATGGTGGTGACAGACGTTTATAATCATCGATTCCACAAAATACTCCAAACGGATGAAGGTTTAAATCATATCATGCCAAAAGACGACATCTTTGTGTGAGTAAAGTGGGAAGATGCTGCGATGTGAAGAATGCTACAAAACATTTGCTTCAGTTTCAGGATATAAAACTAGATACTTTATTTTTTTTTTTTTAATTTTCATCTCTCAAAAGGGAAGTCTTCCTTTAGACCTTCTGCATGGCTTAGAAGTAGTGCAGTACTTTTGTGCAGTGTTCAATAGATACTTTTCTAACACAAAGTCATGGCTATGGGTAATAATGAACTTCTTGTTTGGTCTGTGTTGTGCAGTTTGGAACTTTCTACAAGCCTATTTCAGAGATGATAATCTCTGTCTGGATTTCAGTTACAGTTTCACTGGCACTTTTAGGCAAGCTCAACCTTACTGTTCTTAAGCTCCAAAGCAGCCAAAAGCCTTGGAGCTGTTATTAGGATATAATGAAGTCTAAGCTCTTGTATTCTGCCTCTCATTACACCCAACATAGTTGTTATATCACCCAGCTAACCATAACTGGAGGTTCTTGATAGACTCTTGACTGGCCTTTAGACTATTTGTGTCTTAACTGTGGTTATGAGGGACTTCAGTGAAGCAGAGGATTTGTTTGTGCTTGATGCTTTATATATGCATGGTCAATGAGATGTCTGCAATCATCTGAAATCTGGCAAGGAGAGCAAAACTAGTGTTCTTCTCTTGCAGCTGGAGAATGAAAAATACGCACATGAAGTGCAAAACAGACTTTGAGGCTCACAAGTGAACCTGGGGTTTGTGGAGTCAAATCCAGCCCTTCATCACAAGCCCAGTTTTCCTCATGTGAGAATGTTCCAGTGCAAAGATGTTGCTTCCATAAAATAGTTGTGCCACCACAAAGTCCTGCAATAATATACTTTGGTGCAGCATATACCTTTCACTGAGCGGTGACAGACTGCATGGTGCTATTCTGGCATGCCATCAGTTGTGACCTTACTGCTGAGATGTCTTGAGTTTTTATGAAACTTCTTGTCATGTTTTTGTTTTCTTAATTGCTGCTAAATGTGTGGCCAGTTAGGATGCCTAGGAAGGACATTTGACTTCCGTGAAATCAGTTCTGTGAGGGTATTATGAAGTGTTAGATTGTAAGTAAGTCTGTCTCCAGAGCTAGTGCAATATTGAAAAACCAAGAATTGTGATATTGCTGTGGTAATGACAAGAAACACCTACTTTCCCTGTGGGCATAACATGTTGCATATCCTTCTACAGAAAACAGCTGTGTCTGAATTAGCTCTGCCTCAGGGTGGGGAGAAAGCATTAGCTGAGCTGCAGTTCTCATAAGAACTCCCTTTATCAGGAAAAAGATATATGAAGTAATATTCTAACCTACAGATAAAAAACAACATTCTTCATTGAAAGGGAGTCTTGTCTCGAAAATGTAACAGAGAAACACTTGTTCATAAAGAGTAAAACTTATTTAAAGTCAAATGCATAATTACTTTTATCATGGCTTACCTTGCCTGGTTATAAAAAGTCTGTTCTTGAGTGTTCTAAGATTTAACTAAGTCATTCAAGAAATAGTTGCAGTAGTGTGAAGGTTCTCAAATTCCACTCGTTTCTGTCTACTGTGAATGTCTTCTATTATGCTGAAGCAGGTGTGAAAGGAGGGATTAACTGCATCAGTTCAGTGTTAAGATTGGTACATGGGAAGAGTGATCAGAGTGAGGCTTCAGCTTGAGATTTTTACCCTTTTGCTTTTACTTGTAGAGCCTGAGGTGAGCAGGCTCTGAGTGCCTTGTGGCAGTGGCAGAAACTTGGAAAATTGTCACTGAAAGGACTGGGCTGTGTTAGCTCTTGCAAACTGATGTCATTGAGAATCTGCTGAAAACTTTTTTAAATGGAGGAATAAAAAAATATTAAAAAAGTCTTTCTTCACCTTTCAAGAACAAAATTGCTTCCACTGAAAACTAAAAATTGAAAGAATTGAAATAATATATACCTGAGAAATGTTTTATTTCCCCAAAGTCAATGAAGAAGACTTGAGTGCCCCCTGAAAAGCATTTTATTATTTTGGTTTCAAATTAAGGCAAATTCTTTAGAGAAGTAACAGGAGGAGACTTGCTTCTTATTGAAGGATGGCTCTGTCTCCACAGTCCACAGAATGTTCAGCTTGGAAAAGATTCTCTTGTGCTGTATGATGATGTGTTTGTGGGGTGTATCACTAGTTACACTGAGTAATGTGTGTCTCTTCTGTTCCTGAAAGAAATCTTTGTATTGGTTAATGAAGGGAGACAGCTGTCTTTTATTAGAATATGCACCTGTGTAATGTTTTACAGTGACAGTATTTTCACCCAAAATTCACAACTGGAATAAATAACAACCTAAAAAAGATTCAGTAAATCATGCTAGCCCATCAAAAGTTTTTGCACTACATTTATACTGGATATTGCCACAAAATAAACTTCTAAGAAGACTTTATAAAGCATTAAGTTGGGCTGACAAGGTAGCAATTGGTTTATAAGCAAGGAAGAAACCCTCTGCAAGCTGCTTGCCTATCATGTTTTGAAAACAATTTTTCCTATGATTTGTTTATGTCACTTAGTTGACTTGTGTAATAGGACTGAAACATAACAGCTTCTATTATAGGAGAGCAGAAGTTACAGTTTCTAAGGGGCTTTTAATAGCATTACTTATATTACAAATCAATCCAGAAAACTGCCTGGTTTCAGGATATTGTGCTTACAGTGCAGCAAAGCTAAGTAAGAACTGTGTCAGCTATCAAATGGGAAAATAAACTGGAGAGGAGTATCTGATAGTCATGGTACCATTTGCAGGATGGTTTTTAGGTACTTAATGTTAACCTAGATGTGTTTGAAGTTGACATGTGATATGCAACCTGGGATATGACTGAGGACAGCTAGTTAAATGTATTTAAATAAGAGATGTTTTCTAGACTCAAAATATCTCGTTTTTGAATTAGCATGATACTCACTGCCTCATGTAGTTGAACTCTTTCCTAATTCGTATTGTATTGATCCTGTCCCTTCTTTATACTGATCCATCTGTTCTTATTTTCCAATGATGTCCAGCAGCAAGGCTTTCCTCTTGGCAAACTGTGGTGTGTACATCTCGTTACTTGTTTTAAGTAACTGAAGTTAGATGCACTTTCTTTTACTGATTAGAAAATGAAGTGCAAAGTAGTGAGGCATTCCAAAGTTAAGTCAGTACAGCATATTCAGAAATAGGTTTGTTGTGTACATTCCCCAAACATATTTTAAAATTGCAGCCTGCTTGGTGGATCCTGTTGATTTTTGAGGTATTTTCCTGAAGGATTTTGCTGCCTAGTCTTGGAATTCAGGTGTGCTCAAAGCTTTCATGTACCTCTTCTTGACAGCCATGCTGAGAGAAGCTGTGACAAACTGAAGACAGCACCCTTCCATGCCTTATGCTAGTGTTTAAATAATCTTTTTAATGGTAGAAGAGTTTCCCCACCTGAAAAGTACTTTTTCCTTCCGCTGGCAGAAGCAAACCAAGGTTGTGTTAGTAATCATCTGTGGATGAGATGCGAAGAATGAGTGTTTAGTGATAGGGGAAGGTACGGAGCCCCTGGGCTTGATTTCATGAGCAGTTGCCATCAAACTGTTCCTTTGTACCTTGCTTTCCTTGTCCTCTCCTAAACAGGACTTTGTTCAAAGTTCAGCAGTTCTTCCACCTGTGATCACCTAGGTGACTGTCTCCTATAACATAAATGAGTTTGTTTCAGTGATTCAGAAGCTTTAGGGTCTTGTTGTAACTTGTACGAAAGACAGTGACTGCTGATTTATTTCTTAGTATCTCCTTAAGTTGTTTCAAGACTGAAAAAATTAAATACATATTGCCAGTCTCTTGCAGTATTTCTGCAGGTTTGCTATACTGAAAGCTGCAGCCAGACCTGGGTCTGCATATGACATCAATATCCCTGTTGGTTTGACAGACTTCTGGTTTTAGGGCACTAGCCAGCGAGCAACAGTTCGAAGTTCAAAGAAGAACCTATTACTGTAGAAGATCTCTGCCCCAGGAGGAATGTGATTTAAACAAACAAACAAAATCCAAACCAATGGGAACTTTAAACTTCAGTACTTTTGTACTCTTTTGCTTTTGACACCAGAGTCTATTAAGTCTCAGCTTTTGATTGAGGCCTCTGTATATGTTGGTTACTGAGCAGAATATTGATTTCCATTAAGTGCTTCAGTTGTAAATGTCAGTGACTTGTGCAGCATGTTGCAGTAGGAGTGGCTGGAATGTGCTTTATTGTTTTCGTTTGCTTGACAGAGGACAGGGTCTGCAGGCACCTGTGTTGTAGTCCAGAGTGTACTGTTGATGAATATTTGTGAAATGTGGAGTGTACAAAATAGTGAGCTTGCACCTTTTTGGAGTGATTTTGGTGATTTGAAAAGCTGTATTTTCTTCCTGTTTTCACCACAGATTTGTGAGGGAAGATGTGTTCACCCTTCTGTGATTTTTGCAAGGGCACCTTGGACATCTTGAGACATAAATTGTGAATTATCATGTCCCACTAAAGTAGTGGGAGATGCTGAATCTTGGGAGGGATAAGGAGTGAGAATTGGATTCTGCTTGGAATTTAAGCTGAATGGACAGTAATTTGGAGGGGAGGAGCTAGGAAATCTGCCCTGGATGGCTAAGATGTATTGTACCTGTCAGCTGCACAGTTTCTGGCTTATTGGTTCTTGTGGTGTATTACTTTACAAGAGCGCAACTTTACCTGTTGTGCTCTCTGACAGTAAAACTTAAAACAGAAGAACTGTGAATGTTACTGGGCTACTTGATATTTACATGAGTTTACATAACTCTCAGATGCATCCCAAAATGAAGCTGTTGCCTTTTACACAAAAGGACAAAGCTACATTTTCTTCTCCATATCACCTGAAAGGGGAGGAGAATTTGGGGCTGGAATTCTCCAAGTCTGTTCTTTCATGAGGCTTTCCGCTTGTCTTTCTCATTGTGACAGACTTGGAAATGTAGTGTAGTCCTGACACAAGAAGTTGAGGGGTTTGGTATAAGACTTGAAGCAAGATTACTGGCATGTTGTGTAGGGGCAGTGCAGCTAAAAAGAATGATGGGACTAGCCCGCTTCTCACAGCATTGTAAATGTTCCTTTGGAGGCACGGTGTTCTTGTAAAAGGACAGGAGGATCAGTGGCAAATGATCAGAAAGTCAGTTATGTAAAGGTGGTCTGCAAATCAATTTGGTGACATTGATTCAGTGTTTGTGCTGAATGGTCTCATTCTCCAGGCTAAGCAGAGAACCTCATTCAGCACATAATCAAAATGCTTACTATTTCTTTTTCTTAGGTTCTGTGAAGTCCAGCCCCGCTAGGACTTCCGGCTCCTGCTCCAATGTAACACCCACACATACACCATAGTGGTGATATCACATCACCCAGGGACCCTGCTGGAGCTTGGAGCTGTCCTACAAGGGGTCAGGTAAGTACCACTTGAAAACAAATTCCACAGCCCATTTCAAGGGTATCACTTGGCGTATTTCTTCTTAGTTCTTAAGGCCTAAGAAGAAAAATGTTTTGATGTATAAACTGGATACCCTGTTCTCTTAGCCTGGCTAATGGGGCGTGTATTGTTTATATTGGTAAAAGTTTCAAAAATTGGTTTGCAGGTCACCTTTAACCTATGAAAGTGTGCCTTATATGAGTAATAGGCATTTCGTTTGCCATACATACCATGTTTTCCGCCTTCTATTACAACATGCTGTGTCTTCTGTTTCGGGCTGCAGAAATGTCAGGTTTGTTAAGCTGACCGAGGCTACAACAATTTAGTTAAGTTGGCAAACCAGCTAGTCCAGTAGTTTTGTATGAAATGTTTGAGATGTGTGAGATCTTGTAGCGGACTGTTCTAGGAAATTTGTTCTCACTTTCTGAAATGAGTGTTTTCTTCTTTGAAATGACGGTTTGCGTCCTTTCCAAAATGAGATTGTATTGGTTTTAAGCTTTGTAAAAATCTTGCTGGTTGAATTCCTTCATCCTTTTTAATCTCGCTCCTCTGTAAGACTGGCAAGGTCCTCTGACCAGCTTCTACAGGACAAATTACCTGATGTCTGAAGAAGTTACATTGGCAGTTTCTTCTAGTCTACTTGTTTATGTGTTCTGGTATTATGAAAGAAAGTAAACAGGAGTATTTCAGCTTTCTAGGA
Source organism: Bucco capensis (assembly GCA_013396975.1). Taxonomy (NCBI): domain Eukaryota; kingdom Metazoa; phylum Chordata; class Aves; order Piciformes; family Bucconidae; genus Bucco; species Bucco capensis. The sequence goes on from VWZO01017862.1 coordinate 1,522,528, forward strand.
GAGATCAGAACATGTGCAGCATTTTTACCCAGGTGGTTTTCTTTTTTTCAGTCCTCTGTCATTCTTACTGTCAGCTTCTGAACCTGTTGTAATTTGCAGCAGCATCTGTGGGTTTGTGTGCAATATTAACCCTGTTCAGATGGATCTGTTTGTGAACTTCTGCAATGGCATTTTTTTCCTACTCTTCTCTGTTCTCTTACAAAATATACTTCTTGCTTTTTGCTGTGACATGTGATCCACATAGTGTTTTCTGGCTGGAATGAATGTAATAGTTCCTAGCACTTGGGAGGGAATATTTCAATAACATACAACATTTATGTTAGCCTGGTGTTTAACTCAAAGTATTTTTTTTTTTCTTTCAGTTCCCTTTCATGTAGCTCTGCATTGTCTTTCTGTAGCTTCTCATGCTCCTCTGCACTTGTTTAACTTTGTATTGCAAGGGAACAAAAGTTACCTACTTCATTACTCACTGCCTCCTTTCTGAATTATAAGCATAGACATGAAGTGTTCATGATGCTGATAAAGACTGGTCAAGTCCTACCTTGTTGCTTAGCAGTTCTCAGAAACTGTTCAGAGTTGTCATGGTTTATGAAGGCAACCAGCCAATATCCAGTAGTGTAGTAGCAGCTGAGTTAATGACTCTTACTTCTAAAAGCCTGTTGTGTAGTCTGGTGTAGCATCATCTTTATATTCTATTATTTCAATTAAGTTGTAATATACAGAATTACAGTGTATTTTCCAGTAATTCCCACTATCATTCCCAGTATAAAGTATGTTATCTTACATTTTAATTTTTTTTTTAGAAGGGGTGGCTATTGCTCAAGAGTTTTAGAAAATGACAGATCCCAATTCTGCTGTGTCTGCCTCTAATACTAGTATGTAAAAGCTGTTCTGAGATAGAGTGGGTAGAGGGGCACTTGAGTAAGCAAATTTGTTACGTTTCAGTGAGAAGTGTGTGAGATGCTCTTTTGCAGAGTCTTGCAGGGGGTACAACATGCTGGCTGTTTGTGATGGATGACACTTGCATATGGGGAATACTTAGCTTTTTCTTTCTGTCCCATCTGTTCCATTGCATGGGCAGGGCTTCATTCAGGAGCATGAGGTTGGAGTGTAAATGGGAGCTGCATGAATTGCTACTTGCAGAGCACAGTGTAGGTGGTGTGAGAGGCTGTCATGACAATGTCAAGGAATGTGTGCATGGTGGGTACTGATCTGCTTTATACAAGTCCAGCTTAAGGATCTCACAGGACCTGGAGTTAATCATAGATGATATTCTGGGACTGGGTATGGTCTTTTGTTATTTAAACAGTGCTAAGTAAAATGATACACATCTTTGTGGTGCTGTTTCTCAGGAAATTTTAGAAGGTGTGAACTGTATCCAGTGCTAATGTCCATTAAGAGCTGGTACATTCAAATACATGATTGTGGTCTTGGTTATTTTCTGCAGTGACATCTTTCATGAAACCTTTTTCAGTTTTAAGATAAGTCTGGGACAGGTGACTCACCAAATTAAAGAGCAATGTGACTTGTTATTCCTGGAAATGAGTTTTTTGTAATAGCCCTGACTAGTCTTGACGTGTTAGACTCTAACATCTGCAAATATCTCATTTGCTGTTTCACCTGGTGACACAAGCTGTATCTCACTCCTCACTGTTCTCCAGAGCTGTTTGTTTTCTTCCAGAGTGTTTTTCTTGTGTTTTGCCATCCTTGGATTCTTATGTGAGGCATATGTTTCCAAACTCTTGGTTTTCTGAAACGGTGGCTGCTTAGTAGTGTGGCCTTAGGCCATTAACTGTACAAGACTGGGAGAATGCAAGACCTAAAGTATCAAGAGGATTTCTTCCTCCACAGGGAACAAACACTGTCTGAGAGATTTCAAAGTGCATTTAGTACTTTTCACTGATGCCATGATCTGGTTGAAACAACATGTAGTTGTCAGGATAATGTCTTGAGAGGTGAGTGGCAGTAGGGACATTAGGAGTAAAGACAGAGGAAAGGTGGTAGGTATGTATCCTGTGTCATTGTAAGCCATGGGAAGTGTTCAGGAAACTGCTGTGTAGCATGAAGACAGAGTACAGCCCTTTCTGTTCTTCCCAGGAGGACCTGGTGGAGAGACTTTTTGGACTGTGTTCATATTGGTTCTAACTGCGGTGCTTCTTGGCAGTGGAAATAACCCATGGCAATACCTCTCTTTCAAACAGGTATGAAGTTTGCAAGCCAAGTGAGGATGGCTCGGAGTATGTTACTCTCCCTGTTTACTTTCGGGAAAAGACAGTGAGGCAATCCAGCAACACTTCATGGACTGTACTCTTTGGTCAGCCACTGCTAATATCTGTGCCGAAGCACAAGCTCACCGTGGATCACTTGTACAGTGTGGTTTTGGAGCGGATCAGGTCAGTCATATCTGTACATTTGTATCCTATGCAAAGTCCTAGTGGTCACTTTACTCAGTTACACCAATAGGATTATTGCATCCTCGTTAACAGGAAGAATTTTTCTTGCTTTGTGTATGGTATATAAACCAGAATTTGCATTGCATTAGTGAGTGGAGGCCCCAGGGACATTTCAAGGTTCTGTTTTTTTTGAGCTCTGTAAAAGCAGGCTGTGAGATAGTTTCCCTTGTGACTGCCACCAGCATTATGTACTTGGTGTTGCAAACCAGAACAGAACTCGGGTTTTCAGGGCTCTCACATGGGACCACCATACCTTATTTTTGTGTTTTCTGTCTACTGGCAGTAAAACTTTTAACAGGCAGCGAGAACAGGGACTTACTTGCTGATTTGTTGTTGTTTGGCTCATTCTGAGAGCTCTTGGCCTGTAAATGATGCTGTACAGGATGGGTTCTGGTTTGCTGAGGGGAACTGGACAGCAAGAACTGATGATGTAGAGAGGTGCTGTTGTTCTGACATTCAGCTTCAGTATGACTGTGTGATAAACATTCTCTCTCTTTAGCCGCTATATGAAACTCCCTTTGGTGGAAGAATTCTCTACACCCTGCCCAGACAAGGGAACCTGCAATGGCTCCAATGGTGTGGTTGAAGGTAAAGTCATTTCAAAATTGGTTGGAAGCTTTTCAGCATTTTAAGCTTTTTGTTAGCATTCGGTTTGTGCTGTGTGTATTTACCTTAAGTTCTAGCAGATTGTTTTGTCGCAATGATTGCATAGAACTTCTGCATGGTACAGTGAGAATTCTTGTAGGCCATTTCCCTTCCAAAGGACATCAGAAGTGTGTAAGCAGCAGCAGGAGAACAAGGTGTGGTATGCATTTTTCTTGACCAACATTAGGGAAGTCTTTTCTTCCCTATTAGGTGTTCGAGTGCCTCCCTGCAGAGCCAACTCCTTTCCTAATATGCCCTTTGATGAAAACTGGCCTGTTGAGTCACACAGACAAGTTCTGGAGAAATAAAGTGGAAATGGTATTTCTGTTCTTGGATCTAGTATCATAAGGTCTCACTTGTAGGTTAGATGCTTACAAGGAAGCTTCTGATGCTGATAGAAAATTCGTGTTTCCCTTTCCTCTTTGAAATGATTCACTTGTGCTGTTGTGAGAGTAACAACTGGAACAAGTTAAATGGGAAAATTTAAATGCAGGAAAAAAAAATCTGCCCATTTTTCCCAAAGAATGGAAATAATTTTCCTGGAGACTTATATATTTCTTTCTGTAAAGACAGGCAACAGCAACCTTGCTCATTGTCTCTTAGGCTTTTTGCTAGGGTGTGCTATCAGAAGGTGTGATTGTTAACCAACTGTGAACTGAGCACTCTCCATCACGTCCAATATTAGGGTATTTTTATATCCAGCACGTTACCTGGCATCTACTAAAGAGAAAAATACAACCTCAGATGTAGTTGTTAATTTTCTGCATGTATTTTCTTTACTTTCTGAGTAACCACTGTGTGTCATAACAGGCTCATGCAAATAGCTGCCCATGTGAAGTGTCACTCTAAACTTTCACTGAAGCTCTTTCATATTGTGCTTGTTAATTTCCCAGGTGACACTGAAGAAATGGAGTATCAGGATGGTGGACAGGAAGGCAAGGAGAAGCTGGCAGAAGTTGATCCCTGCCGCTCTGACGGTTGTATGCAGACTGAGTCAGCAAGAGACCTGCAGCCTTGCAAGAAACAGCATTTTACTTTCAGCATTGTGAATTCATCTGGGACCTCTGAGATAAATTCCATAGTAGAAGGAAAAATCTTAAAACTGAATGGTAATTATAGTCTTGCTATCTTTTTTTTGTTCCTTCTCCTTACACCTTTGCAATAAATGTTTCTTTTTTGTTGTAGCTTTTTCTGCACTTGCTGTTGACTGGGATTCTGACACGCGGAGACTACTTTTTGATGAACAGGAGGCACAGGTTGTAGTATGCTCTTTTCATAAATAATCTGTATGTGAACTTGCATGGTACTTAAAAGATTACAGTAAATGGTGAAATGTAGATGTAGCTTCTTTCATAAAAACTGAAGTCACTAGCATGAGATGTATTTACTTAATCTTCTAGTGACAGGGTTTGTAGAGCTACAGTTGCTGGTCTGTTTCCAGTGTGTTCTGAAAAGTAGATGTTTTAATTTCAGAGCTTAGTAGTGTAGTTCGTAGTCTACTCAACAAAACAAAACAACTCTCCCAAACTTGAAAGAAACCTGAACTTGAATTCATTGAGCTTTCTACTAGGCTCACTGTTAGTTCCGTGATAGTTCTGCTGGATTGTGTTTTGTAACAGAATATCCCCTGGTTACTTTTTTGCAAAAAAACCAACAAACCCAAACCCACCGATTTTGGAGTAAGGATGTGTTACGTTTTCTTTTATGGATTGTTTGTAACACAAAGGAGTGGCTGGAAACTCTAGGTGATTGTGTGGGGCAGAAATGGGCAGCATAGGCAAGGTAAGCATGTTTCTTTTTGTGATGTCAAGGATTAGACTGCGTAGGATTGAAGCAAGTATGCATCTTTTTCACTAGGCATTTGAAAAACATGGAAGTATGTTACAACCACAAAAGAAGGCAGCTGTGGTAGCCCTCAGAGACTGCATAGAGCTCTTCACTACTATGGAAACGCTTGGTGAACATGACCCATGGTAAGAGCCCCTGCCTGTCATGTTTATTGTAAAAAGCCATAACTAAGTTCACATTATTTGTCATGGGATCCTGATAGTATCCCAGCTTTGTCCTTTAGTCTTCATCTGTGAGAAATCTGAGTTCTGTGTTAAGTCATTGACATGTGGGGTAATAACTATTTGTCTCCTGCCTTTATTTAAAAAAAAACCCAACCTAAACAAACAAAAAAGAAGCCCCAAAAACCAAAAGTGGCAGTGGGCATGTGGCTTCCGGAGATCAGATTAGTTTTAGTTCCTCAGCATGCCTCTGTCTTCTAGACAGTGTCAGAGGAAGCAATTGTGGTAATAAAGAGTGAAAGGCCAGAAGCTTTTTCTTTCAGTGTAGTCATTAATTTCCCTGTTTGTTACTCCTTCTGCAGGTACTGCCCTAACTGTAAGAAACATCAACAGGCCACAAAGAAGTTTGACTTGTGGTCTTTGCCCAGCATTTTGGTAGTGCATTTGAAACGCTTCTCATACAGCAGATACTGGAGGGATAAACTTGACACTGTTGTGGAATTTCCTATCAGGTAGGATTCTCCTCTCAAGCTAGAAGGGCTTGAACTTGGCCAAGAGAAATCTACTTCTGATGGTACTGTTGGGTGGGCTTGTTATTAAAGCTGTAACTGGAACAGCCCCATCTCCTGGGTTTGAACTGCAAGACAGCAAGCATGAGTTGAATTGCTTGGGTTTTGGGTCTATTTTTTTGTTAATCTTGATCTTAATTAGTTCTAAATATCTCAAAGAACACTAAGTACTAGTAGGTACTGTTTCTTCTGAAATTAGGTTAAAAACACGTGATTCTGCTAAGTCAAGAGAACTTCTAGAGAGAATTTAGCAAACTTGTTTGGCAGAGCTGCACTTGTAGTACTGAGGATTACAAAATTACAAGAAGTAAGCCTGCCTCTTTCCTCTGCTTCTGCCTGTCAGCATCTTGCTGCAGGATGAAGTGTATTCCTTACTACTCCTATGTCACTTTTCATGCCCACACAGGGACAGTCTGAAATGTTCTTTATGCAACACCTCCTTCTAAATCTTTTGGTTTGATGTGTTTGCCAGGACTTGCCCTGTATGGAAGGGGTAACATGTCTGATATTTACACTAATAACATCTGGCTGTCAAGCAGCAGAAACTTCACCACCAGTGCTGCCTGCCAGCAGAACTTCACTGGTGTCTTGCATCACTTTCTGCAAAGTGCTGGTGTATTGATACTTTTGGATTTCTTTCCAGAGGTTTAAACATGTCTGAGTTTGTCTGTGACCCAAGAGCAGACTCCTACGTATATGACCTCATTGCAGTTTCTAATCACTATGGAGCCATGGGAGTAGGCCACTGTGAGTAACTGCTTCTCTGTCCTTTATGCAAAAGGAAACACAGGCAGAGGGCTCATGGGAGGGGTCTGTGCATTGGAGATCTGTGGCAGCCCTCACCAAAGATACCTAGTCCAAAACTTACCTGTGTTCTGTATTCAGGTGAATATCATATTGGAAGATGATGTCCTTCCTATTAGGATTTGTGTGTGGCACTGGAAATTTTATAAGTAGAGTCAATGTTTTTAGTGCCATATTTTTTAAATTACAATAGCAATTTAAAGCATTTCTAAATGGGGTAATGTCAAAGCTAGCTCCTGATCTCCATGTACTCTCAGTCTGCGTCTTGAGCATCATTAGTGTAGCACAGCTGCTGTGGCCTTACCTGCCACTCTTCCCCAGAGTACTGAGCTGCAGTTTCTTCTCCTGACAGACACTGCCTACGCAAAGAACAAAGTGAATGGCAAGTGGTACTACTTTGATGACAGCAGTGTATCAGTGGCTTCAGAAGACCAAATAGTGGTGAGTACTTGGCTTGAGGCTAATCTGAGTTTGTGCTGAGAGTGTGGTTCCTTGCTTTGGGCGTTACATTTCCAGCCAAGCTGTGTGGATGGTTTCAGATGGTTGTTTTCTTTATTTGGTAGACAAAAGCTGCGTATGTGCTGTTTTATCAGCGCCGAAACAGTGAGGAGCACACTGCCCCATCTCCTGCCCAAGAAGAGCGTGACAACATGGATACCAACTAAACATCACCTCCAGCACTCAGCCACCATGTTAGCAGTTGCTCTTCTAAAGTCATGCCTAAGGCATCTGAAAATTTTTCTTCCTTCTGTAGGAGTCAAGCAGAAAATCTAGCACTGAAAAATTCAATGCTGGGGGTTGCAGGATAGCACTGGAGAGCCTGGAATAGATGCTGATACTTGGGTATTTAGAGGCCAAAAATAATATATATCTTGGAGCATCAATAAAGTTCCTTTTAAAATCTGGCTGAGCTGTGTGGCTAGAGGCAGGGGTTGGGCTGAGCTGGGCTGTGTGTCTTGGGCTGACGATTATAGCTGAGGTCAGGAGAGTACAGCCTGAGCTGGAGGGCAGGTTGCAGCTGAGCCTTGCAGGGGCCCATGAAGAAGTCTGGTGGGTAACGATTCTATGAATCGGTGTGGGGGCTTCCTGCCAGCCCCCTGGTGTTGCTGTTGGGCCCTGCCTGTGTCAGGGAGGCTTGCTGCAGCCTTTCTGGAAGATCAGTTAAAATCATTGTATGTCTGGCCTGTCTGTTGCAGTCTCTGCCTTTGTATCTTTGTCCCTTTGCTTAAGCATCAAGCCTTTCTATTGCTTGTATCCTTTCACTGGTGCATTTTAGGCTGTTCTGGGGCAGTTTTGACTCAGTCTTTCATGTGAATGCTAAATCCTATCATGTAGGAAACTGCCTAAAGTGAATCATACCTGCCTGTGGTATGATGTATAGGCTGATCCGCACAGCAATGCAGAATACAGCTGCTCTGCTTCTGGCTCCCATTCTTCTGCAGAGCAAATACCATTCATAAGGTTGCTGATTTCTTGTCCTCTCCATCCATGTCCTACACCCGTTGCTTCCAGGCTGTGCTGTAAGCACTTTCTGCCTCCACCTTTTTTTGTATGGTTTGTGCAGTGGCAGTGTTTTTATCTTTTTTCTCATTTTTATGTCTCCTTGGAGCTTTTTGTCCAGGGAAAGCTCAGCACTGCATCCCCAGAGCTGTCACCTGCAAGGATGACAGCCCAATGCAGTGGATTATGTGAGTTTTCAGTCTGCTGCTACTTCAGATTTTTTGGACTGCTCTTTCAGGCTTTTTTCTCCTCCCTTGTGCACTGCCCTTTAGACTCTTCACCCCATCATCTTCTGTGAGCCTGCAGGTGTCCTGTCTGAGGCCTCTCTTTGCTTTAGCTGTTCAGTAATTCTGCTCCATCTCTTTTGGTGCAACTGGCAAAAGCACTTCCCTCTGTCCTCCTTTACTGTTTGTGTTACTTGTGGGACTTAAATCCAGCTTTCTTCTTGGGTGAGGATCCCTGTGATCACTAGATCAGGTTAGTCCTCAGTGAAGAACTGCTCTTCCATCTGAAAAATGGGAAAAATCTAGAGCCTTGGTCTCTGTGTTTTTTAGGGAAAGATCTAGCTCAAGGTGGTGAACCAAACAGGAGGGTTGTTTCTTGTTGGGGCCAAGTGTGTTGGCAGAACAAATAAGACAAGCTACTGCCCTGCTTCTCTCCCCACCCCCCCCACCCCAAAGGGTTGCTTGTAGCTACTTAGTCCTCCCATAACCTCCTCTTATGGGTAGTATAATACTGGTCATCCATTTAACTCCAGATATGCTAGCTCTGCATAATATGGTGACAAGCCCTGTAGCTAATTGTTTCATGCCTGTCCCTGCACGTCTACTGTGCTGCAGCTGAGGAAAAGCTACTTGCTGTCTTCTGCTCTGAGCGGTGGGAAGGGAGGGCAGCACCATGTGGCTCCATAGCCAAGGCACGGGAAGGTGATAGGGAAGAAGGGTGGGTTGCCTCTAGCTGACACACTAGTGTTGTGAAACTCTTCTGTGGAATTTTGCTTTTAAAGCATTGAAATACGAATTTTGAGATCAAGCTTAATTGCTTCTGCTGTTAAGGTTTTGGATTGTTTGGGATTTTACAACTGTTAATACTGTATTTCTGGATTTTAACTTTTTACTGAGAGGAGCATCCAAATTTTTAAGCTGTAGGACTGCACTGAATTACTCTGGTCAGCCTTCTTTTTTGTTTGTTTCACCCTGAAAGAAAACCATGTGGGCATTCCAAAATGGGGAAGAAAGGAAAGGGAGAGGAGTAAAAAACCTTTTTAAAAGAAGAATCAATCTGAAATAGCCTTTGTTCTTCTCCTCACTTCCCTACCTGGGCTGATGCTGAGAAACACATCAATGAGGCTAAATCTCTGATGCTGAGATGCTGAACAGACTCGATTGTACTGCAGAAAAAAGTGGCCCAGCTCTTGCTTTCTCTGCCTCTGAGCTGATGGACTTTGGCTGCTGTGTGTGTGCTGTAATACCAGACCTGTTTTTTAGACTAGCACTTTGTAAGTGGCTGGCTCTGTTGTACAAAGAGGAAAATTAAAGAGTGGTTTGCACTGAAATTGGGTTTTGTTGTATTTTCACCTTCATTTGTTATGTGACCTGAGACTGCTGGTTGTGGGGATCCATAGTGCTCCAGGAGCTCTTTTGGCTGAGGGGTGGGGTCAAATACTGCAGAGCCAACCCCTCCCTGCCCTGCCAGTGGGGATTTGGGAGAAAAGCAGCTGTTGCCTGCACTGCTCTGTACATCTGAAGGTTTGTGTTTGCTCCATGGTTGCCTTTTCTTGCCTGTGATGATGGGTTGTTGATATCTGGTGCTGTAGCAAAGCCAATCCTTGCCTTTCTGTCCACTGGGTGGCCTCAGCTACAGCTTCCTCATCAATCCGATTCCTCTGCAGATCTCAAGGGGATCCTGGCCTTCTGTCCATTTCTCCAGTGCTATCAGGGCTGCTTGTGGCTGTACCATTGAAATAGTTGTCCTGCAGTTGCTGCTATTTCCTCCTCAAGGCAACCTGAACACTTACATGAGAGCTGGCTGGAAAAGATTGAGGAATTTAAACATAGCAGGCTTTCGTGTGTGCTTAGCATTGGTGTGTGTGCAGGCAATCTGGAGGATTGTCAAAATCTTGGAGGTCGAAGTGGGCTGTGAAGCCCCAGTAAGAAGGTTTGAAGTCTTCATGTTGTGATTACAGTGTAATAGCAGAGGAGCTTGGTCTTAGCTGGAGCCATGGAGAGGGTTAAAAGAACTTCAATATAGAACAGCAGATGGTGATCTTCACTAAGAAATGCAGACCTCCAAAGTGTGGCATGAAACCTGTCACAGGGAGAAGGAAAAGGGAAGTGGCAGCTTTTGGCTGCGGAGGTGTTTAGGTGTTTGTGTCACTGTGCAGGCTTGCAGAAATGGCTTATACAAGAATGCTGAGAGCAGGAAGTGAAATGAAATTCCCCATTGCAGAAGGGAGAGAAAAATAACCTGAAATGGAGGTTGTCAGTAAAGCACTGCTGTTAATGTTCAGGGAAGAGGTCTCTGAGGCAGAAATCTCCAAGATGAGGCTCTTGTTGAGAGGGGAGATGGTTTTGGCAAGAACAGAAAACAGGCTGTGTCCTTAAAAGCTCTTGCTTTGAAGGTGTGCAATTTCACCCCCCAAAAAAGGGCTCAGAATAAAAAGAGGAGGGAAAAATAACAGCCACAGAGTATGGAAGAAGTGTTTCCCCAGGTTAGGACTCTTCCTCCTGGGGAAGAGATACCTGAGGAACTCCTGGAGGACATGCCAGGAAGTTGCTCCCTGTTCTCTACAGTGCAAGAAGATGGTCAGGCAGGAGCCTTAAAACAAGGTATTTTTTTTCCCCACTTGGCACAGTAAATACTGAACAGGGGCTACAGGTAACAGCCAGGCATCATACATCCTGCTGCAAGTGTGGCAGGCAGGAGTGGACTCTGGGGGCAGTCTGAGGTGCTTATATATGGACTTGGGAAAGATTAAATAAATGGGAAATAGTCTGTGTTTGCTACCTCTGCACAGAAATGTCATCTCTGGCTCTTTGCTTCCCAAAAGACCTCTAAGGAGCTACTCTGCCCTGGAACAGAAGCACCAAAGAGGGAGCCAGAAGTTTCCCCTATGACCATCAGTGTGTCCACCAGCAGGTTGAGCAAGGGCAAAAGAAAGCAGATGGGATTTTGCAGCACTGGGGAGCCTTGGTGCAGGCTTGGATATGAAAGGAAGGTGAGCTGTTCTATGCTATGTCATGGGCAAAGGCCGAATATCTCCCTCTTGCTTTTGTTTTCTTCTGAGAATGCTTCAAACTCCAATTATTTTAAGAGCAAAAAGAGTATAAAGAGAAAGGACAGCCACCCCTTTCAGAAACTGAACCCCCACACTGCCTCTGAGGATGTGTTTACTTTGTCACTAAGTCAGTTTTGAATTGCTAATGTGGTGATGTCAACCTTAATTGTTAAAAAAAAAAGATAACTAGGTATGGACTTGACTAAAAGGATAAAACCAGAAACACAGGCACTGCTTGTACCTTTTTCAGTCTCATGAAGTTTCAGGTTCCTTAAGCAAGCTTGCTCTCTGTGTACTAGAACTAGCAATTTTAGGTCTTTCCTCTAGAGACCCACACGAAGAGTCTTTGGCTCAAATACAACATACTTGGCCCTGGGGCTCAAATCAAAGTTAGGGAACTGCAGTTCTGAACATGGTGGTTTTCTTTTATTCTCAGCCTTGCCAAAATACATTATATATCTTTAACAGACTTCTTTTCAAATTACTTTCACAAGAAGAGACAAAAGCACATTTTCAGATTCAGAAGATGGAGGTCTGAAGTTCTTCCTTAAACATGCCTTCAAAATGGAGGTCTTTTGCCATGAGCTCCTCTTCTACATCTTCTAAGGCCCACTGATGATCAGTCAGTTCTAAAGCTTCCCATTCTGTCTGCATTGATAATAAAGAGAGGCAGAGAAAGGAAAGCAACACTGTATTAGTTAGACAAGACCTATGCAAACCCATGCTTACCTTAAAAACAACAAACCCCAAGTTCTGTTAAAAACCTGGCAATCCTGTCAGCTCTCTGAAATCATTGTTTAGGCTTAACTGGGTATTAGTTGGTCAGTACATCACAGAAATTAGAAAAATTACATTATCTACTTTTTGGAAACCCTCTACACTTCTGGAATAGTCCATTTCTTCTAAAATGGCTGTCTCTAAAGTCACAGCAAATTTTGTCAAGAGGTGGTGGAATTAAGTGCTTTGTGGTTAGTTAATCGTTGAATTTAGAGACATTTGGTAAAAACAGTTACAGGACAAAAATTTTGCAACTGATCAGAGACCTGATGTGCGTCTTTAGACTGTTCTCCAACCAATAATTTCTGCAGTGCCAGGGAGCATGTTAATTCATTAAGCCAGGTTTTCATATTGGCCCAAGAACAGAATTTCATCCTGAATATGAGAATGACCTCCTCAACTACTCTTTTATTTTTCCACTACCTATGAGCACAAATCTCTCCTCTTGGTTCATTAAGTGTTGCTCCAGTAAATATTATAGAATAAGCTGCAAACAGCCTGCAAAATCATGGCATGTGATGCCCAGTAAGAGATTTGTATTTCTTGGCCAAAACACTTCTGCAATATGGGCTTGCTGCCTTTGTTCCTGCTGGAGACAATGTAGCAGGTGTAGGTCCCTACAGGGCTGAATGGCAACATTGCTCTGGACAGCAAGTACCCGAAAGGAAGTAGGGGGATGTGAGCCAGGAGAGCACACAACACTGATTGGAACTGCACCTCAGTGCTGGCAGTTCATGACAGAATACTCACTGCTCCAGCAGAGCTGCAAACTACAGCCACCCTCTTTCCTGGCTGAGCCTTTTCCTTTTAACCATAAAGGTTACTGAATACAGAAACTGCAGGAGCAGACCATGCTGACTTCTCAGGCAGCAGGTTGTCTGTGAGTAAATCTCTACTATAGAACATAAAAACAGAAATGAGGATCTTCCCTTCATGCACAAGCTAGGGTTGTTAAAGCTATAGAGGCAGTCTTAGAAGGAAGAGCTTCAATAACAGATTTTCTGTTGAGCTGACTTGTTTACTTGATTTTCTTACCTAAGTTCCATCATGTGCGTGCTGGACTTGTACTCAGCTGCACTATTATCACAACTTTTTGGGAGCCAGCTTCTGCTTTTGAACTAGATGTCAATGGCAAAAAAACCTCTTCCTTCACAAAAGCAGAAGAATTCAGAATTCAAAAGCACAAGAATTCAGCTTCTTTATCAGGAATGACTAACTAATCAGGTTTACTTTAGGGTACTAGGGCTCTGCCAGACCCACAGCAACTCCCGCACCCTTCATCAGTTGTCAGCTCTAATTTTAGGAACACGAATCTGGAGCAATTCCCTTAGTTGACATGGGGAGAGGCCAAGTTGCATATAGCATACAATCCTGTAAGTTCACAGCAAATAGGGATGCAGGTGGGAATACTGTACCTTAAATGCTTTGTTGGTGTCTGCTGGCATGGCCATTGCTGCCCCTGTCATTTGCTCTTGCATCACCCTTGACTGATCTGCAGCTAGGAAAGAGGAAGGGGAAGTTGATTTTTGTGTCATTTAAACAGTGTTTCTTGGAAGACAGTGCCACCAGGCTCGTTTTCAGGTAGAGACCACAAAGTTGCAGCAACACCCAGAACGCAATACTAACATGTCAGAAAGTTCTCCCAAGACATCTTGTTCCCATCCCTGGCATCTTAGCTACTTACATAAAATAGGTAGACAAATTGAGGAAAATGCTGTCTTCTACATTCCTAACACGCCCCAAAACATTATTTGTCCTGCCCCACATCTACCATTAAGAAATTTTTGCAGCTTTCCTTAAAACTGATACTTGCTAGAAATAAAAACAAGCCTGAATGCCAGTATAAGAAAGTAAGCATGGATTAATGACCATGGAAGTTCAGAAGCAGTTAGCTAAGGGTTAGTGCAGATGATTTGGGTACTTTTTGCAGGTGATGTCAAACACAGCCAGTGGGGAGTAACGTCACAGAAGTGAGAAAGGCTTTTGAGAGCTTTTTAGCTGGAAATTTAGAAATTCATCCTCAGCCTCTCTTAGAAATCATCCCATGGAAGGAGAAGCTAGCTCTTTCACAGAAATGACAATGTCTTACCATTATCTTGGCCCAAGATGAGAGTATAAATGCTTCTGAGTCCAAACACATTCAAGAAGTACCAGGAAGCAGAGCTCACCCTGATAAATCAGAACAGGCATGGTTGATTTCAGTTCAAAGCTGGCTTGTGATCTCATTTCAGGAGCATGCAGAGACCATTCAACAGTTATTAACACATTCAAAATTGGAATTCCAAATGAATATGACCCTGTTTGCTGAGGACACAGGCTTACCAGGAAGCATCTAAAGTGAGCAGTTCAATTCCCTGCTGCAACATTGGTTTAAAACGCAGTGTCAGAGGAAACGGGACCTTTGCTGCAGGATAGGAGAAAACAGAAAAAAGTCCAGTTTCACAAAGTGACACTACATAATGGCAAAGCAAGCAGATAGTTCTTTTATCAAATCTAATGTAGTCCAAATATTGCCTTTGTCACTACAGTTGTTCCCAGATACATGAGCTATTGTCTTTGTGACCATGGCAGGTACTCTGAAAACAGTTTTCTTTCCTTTGCTATGAGGGCAAGTGAATCACTGCAGTTTGTGGAGTATATAGCAGCAGTCCCACAAGCCAAATTTACCCTGCTTACAATCAACTGCTCAGGTAGAGGAGTGAATCTCTGATGCAGCCCAGACCCTCAAGGTCATCATCAGAAACACAGCCAGAGCCACAGGCTGTGCTATTCCAGACACTTACTTGTTACAAATCCTGAAAATGTCATGTTGATCCAACCACCGATGAGGATCATAGGCAGAACATTGGTTACATTCCCTTTCATCATATCTGTCAACATGGTAGGATCTGCAAATCATAGATTTGATGTGAAATAGCAGTATATGACAGTAAAAGGAAATTACTTCACCAACATCAGCAATTTTGATTAAGAAGCTTAATGAGAGGTAGTTAACAGTCCTGCCCCACTATCTACCACACATCTATTATTTTCCACTGCTGTAAAACACTTTGCAAAATGAGATGAGTAGCTAGTGTGGCAGTGGCTGCCGCTGCCACTGAAAGGGTTTTGTGTTCTCTGCTGTGTCTGACTCCTGCTGATGTCTGTGTTCGACCTTATTCCTTGCTCCAGATTGCTGAACTTGCTTGACCCTTCTGTGAGGCAGTTTTGCTAGCAAAGGGACAATGAACTCTTCAGCTCATTTGCTGGTGAGGTCTTTGGCCGTGTTAAAAATTTAAATCAGTTTAGAAAAGGTCCCACAGGAGCTGTTAAAAAAAAATGGATAAAAGGACGCCAGTAAAGAGCAAGGCTTCCCATTTCTGGCAGCACTGAGGTGGTCATGGTCTCCTAAGATGCTGGAGGCTGAAGTTAAGCAAAATGAAGTGACCTAACACATTGCTGCCAAAGAGAGGGATCTCACTCCTGCCCCCTTGCTCCTCCCCAATACCCGGCCACATGGTCCCACCCTCTCGCTCACATTCGCTGAGCTCTCTGTGAAGCACAGATTTTCTGCCCAGCTATATTTCTGGTACCTTAACATACCTGTCATTGGTGAAGGAGGCACTACCTTTCTTTTTGTTTTCTTAAAAAATCCATCCTCTGGGTTATTAAAAAAATATTTCCGTGTCAGGAAAGACTGAAAACAAAAAGAGCCAAGGGCAAGACCATAAGAAATGAAAGGACTGAAGCATTATTTCTTGCTATGACACGCAGACATCTTGTGGGCTCTTTCATAACATATCTTTCTTTCTTGGCAGAGGTACTTCACTGCCTATATCCTCTAAACTTCTTCACTTTTCTGTTTCCCTGTATCCAGAGTACCAGCTCTCTGGCTTTCTAAAATTCTTCAAGTAATTTTAAGAATTATCTGAAGAGGAATCCACATTGATTTAAGAATTTTTAGCACTTTGTCCAGAGTTTTTCTTGGTTCAGTATTGATACCAGTATATCAGACACTTCTACTCCCCCCTAAGCTGCCTTCTGGATTTTACAATATACATATGTGGCAGCAACTAAGCCAATATGAGCAACTGATTTTTAGTTGAGCAAACATTACAGGTAATGTTTTATGACTACCTGGTTACCCCAAGCCTTTACTAAATCCCTGTGTATTTGTTAGCAGATATTGAACAGGATGGTTTGGACACAGGCTTCATTTAAGTATGCAGTTAAAAGTTATCATTAATGTCAGGGAAAATACATGTACAGTGGTCCTGTGTCCAGGTTTCCTAAGCATCTGCTACCAGCTGCACCTCTAGACATTGCTTTGTGCAGAGAAGACCCAGTCAGACTGACTGACCCTGTGGGGCACTTGTGCAGCACCTTCCCGATAGCTGACAGCACCTCTAACCACGGCAATGCACTAATACAACTTCTTGCTTCGTGCTCGTTTCTGAGTTACCCTCTTTGTAATGCAGGAAACCATTTGCTAGCTCCGTACCTGTTTCGGAATGTATTTTCCATTTTCCCTGAGGACTCTGCTCCGAATCAGGACTTGGCTGGAAAAGAGACATGTGGCGTTAGCGGCGCGGCAGCAGACGGGGTCGGGCCTGCCTCTGCCCTCCCTGGCAGGCAGGCGGGCGGGAGGGAGCCCAGCCGGGACGAGGGAGTCCCGGGAAAGGCAGAGGTGAGGCCGAGCCGCCACGTCCTCCGCGGCCGGCGGGACCTGGGCTGAGGAGGGACCGGGCCGAGGGGGGCCGGCGGCGGCCCTGACCTGTCGGACACCTGCTCCTGCGTGAGCCTCTTGTCGCTCTGAAGGAGGATGGAGACGTAGTGCCGGATCATGCCCACGAAGAAGGTGATGAAGACGATGGGCAGCACTACCCACAGCCGGATATTGGAATCCAGCAGCAGCTCGGGCTCGCTCATCGTGACGGTGGCGGTACCACTACCGCCCCGTCCCGGGCCGCCNGGGCGGTGGAGACCGGGAAAGGGGTGGCGGCGGCGGTGGCTGTTCCCGCAGCGAGTCAGCCCCTGGGTTAGCGCGCTCTCTCAGCGAGGCGGCTGTCCCCTGAAGGTGGAGGTCACCGACGGAGGTCGCCCTGCGGCCCAGGTGAGGGCCCTTCGGCGGAGGAGTGAGGCCCCTCCAGACGCGGGCCCGCCTGCCCTGGCGAGGCTTTCTGGGCCCGGTGTGCTGTGGGACGACCTTCCTCAGCCGCGTTTGCGTGGCTCTTTATATTAAGAGTGTAAAACTGGCTTTAAAACTTCGGTGGCTGCTCAAACGCCGGCCTGGTGTCGGGATCCAATCAGTCACTTAGTGGCTGAGGGAACTAATAGGACTAAACTAAAGGTGATAGAACTTTTACATACCCTCTACTGCCCTGTAAATGTTTAGATGAGGTAAGTTGGCTGCTGTGGAGATTTCCAAACGTTTGGGAACAGGTATAATAGAGAGAGGACTGCCCAGGAGTGAGTGCTCTTCTCTGGCCTGTCAGTCTGCTCTTCGGGGCCAGAAGAGCTGCTGAGAGCTCATCACACTTTTTTTTTTTAATTACTCCACTTACACTCTGATGTTTTATGTCGCTGAAATTGAGCATGACATGACCAGGCATCTTTTTTAAATAGTTCTTTTAAGTATTAAAGGGGAGTCAAGATTAATCTTTCTAATTGCTGCCACCCACCAGAAGAGGACAAGTCGGATGGAGGTTTGTGCTGGCAGAACTCTTGCAGTTGTACTGGGTTAGGAACATGAACAGGGTCAGCTAACATTGCTGGGCTCAAGAATACTAAATTGTTAATCCTTTGTAGCTTTCTCTGGGGCTGGGGCAGGATCATAAGTTTAGATCAGCGGATACTGTCTGAGACTGTTTAGTGACTCCGTTTAACTTGCCAGTTAATTTGTTTGGCATCTGAAAGAAAAGCTAAGCCCTGTTTTGTGAGGAACTGAATTTTAGAAAAAGTGATATAGTATGCTGTTTAAATTTGACGAGCTCTAAAATCTCAACTTGTACAGCAGAAAAATATGTGATACTGGTTAACCAGGCAATCTGCCTGCCTTTGAGCAATTTCAATTACTAGAGTATTTCCCTTCCCTATTCACTAGTACATTATAGAGTTGTTTTTAAAAAACTGAATTGAAGTCATATCTCCTTTGCTCGTTTGTCTTTTTCCTGTGTCTTTTTAGGCAACTACAAAGATTGTGTTACCATGGTTTCAAAAAGGAAATTGTCAAAACCTGATGCTTCTGAAGAGAGCTGTAAGACAGACTTACCGAGTAGGTGCTCACTTGTAATGCTAGGGGGAGTGGAGGCCTATTGGCAGCAACAGGGAGAAAGCCAAAATGATGGTTTTGGTAATGCTAATTGGTAATGATACTCTTGACCTTTATATACTTTTAAAAAATCACAATAAATCAACAACGCTAAAAGCTGTGTCATAACTTTTCTCAGTCCTTCTGTTCTCATACCTTTGATCAGTGTTTAACACCTTGAGCTTCACTGCCTGCAGAACCTGCAGAGTAATTACATTTGATCAAAACTGATACTTGTAAATCAAACCCAAATAACCTCTCTACATAGCTGGAGGGAAATATGTATTTTGCTTTAGCAGATAGATGAATAACTAAGTGACAGGTCTGGTGGGGCAACCTGTATTTGTGCTTTTCAGGCCAGAGGAAAGTATGTGCTCTAGCATTGTTTGTAATCTGTTAGTGGATAAGTCTCCCATGGGAGTAATCCACTTGAAGGTGTAGCTTAACTGTCTTTGGTTATGGATCACTAAAGGGGTAAGTAAGAAATGTTCTTTTCTGCTGTCATGCTGCAGAGGTAACTGCATTATAGAATCTGTGTATTGGCATCCAAGTTGGCTAATGGCTGTGGTCCAATAGCAGTGGGGTTTGTTGGTCTGGTCCCATAAGTGTATTCTGTGTTCCTCTAATTTCTTACTAGAAGGTTAGCTTTTGAATTAGTTGTTTGTTTGAAGCATCCTCACTATTTTTATTGCAGAATATATTTGATGTAGCTTGTCTTGTTTTCTCAGAAACAAAGAAGTCACGGATTTCTGATAAGGAAAATGCCTTTTTCCATGGTGGAGTGGAGAATGAGGGAGTCTTTGAAGAGCTCCTCAGAACATCAGGAATTATACTGAAAGCTGGGGAAGGACAGAATGAAATAGGTATGGGTCTAACACTTGCTCTCTCTGCTTGTGTCTGAAAACCTGCAAAGGTGACTGGTAAAAGAAAAAACACATTTTACTTGCAGAGCAAAAATGCTTGAGCTAGCTTGTTCCAAAGTTCAAGTAAATATTCATCTGGCCTCTTATTTGTTATGTATCTCTTGAATAGCACAGTTCCTGCTGAACTCAGTGCCTCACCTGAACTCATTAGACCAGCTTTTTAGGTCTATACATGCTAAACACTTATAAAAGATTTGTGGAGGTTTATGGAATAAGATTAGATTGCATATCTGATTACAGTATTGATCTGCAGAGCCAGGAGCTCTGAAACAGGAAAAGAAACATGTCATGTTGCCTTTCAGCTCAGTAAGGCCCTCAGGAATTCATATGTTAAAGCCTTTTTAATGCTATTAGCTAGTGGCAGCCCAGATTGGAGGAAGCAAAAGTGGTGATTCCACTCAGGCTTTTGCCAACTGGACTAGTCAGTAGAGCGCAAACAGAAGTATTGGTGCATGGGCTGAAGAGCTTGTACCTAGAGTAGCTATTGTTAGGATGGTGTGTGGATAAAATGTGTCTGATTCTTTGTCTTTTTTAAATTTTCTCCTTAGCTGTAGATCAAATAGCTTTCCAGAAGAAGCTCTGCCTGGCCCTGGAGAAGCACGCTACTTATCCAGGTGTAAGTAACTGACTATACTTTGGCAGATCCCAGGTTTAAAACTGTGTCCTGTGTAACAAAAGATACAAATGTAGCTGCTTGTCACTGCTAGTCCCATACAAAAGTATGCAACATGGTAGCTTATCCTGGATTTCTGTGTCCCAGACCCTCTCTCAATATTGCTGTCTAGCCTTTTGGTCCCATTGTCCTTCTGCTGTATCTATCTCTTCTCAGCTGTTATGTCTGAATAGTCAGGCATAGAGATGACCAGCATGTGTCTCTGTTAAACTACCCTTGATGTGCATGCTCCAAGTTTGGTTTTGCTTAATTCCAAGCAAAAGTCATGCACATCCACTGCCTTGCTCTAAGTAATTAATTGGCAATATTATTCAATAGACAAAGGCTCTCAAGGAAGAAAAATCACTTGCTTCGTCTTCTAGTGGAAGCTGTGTGGTTTTATGTTGTCTATGAGTTGGCAGCCTTAAAACTGCCACAGTGTGGTGCTCCTCTCCAGTCAACAAGCCTGGTGTGAGAGTCCTGAGGCGCCAGTGATTTGAATACTGCAAATATTTTTTTGTATACAGTTCTTGTCACATCAAATGTTGCTGTCTCAGCTGAACAGGAAGAAAGGCAAAGCCCTTTTAAATTGATTTAAAATGTGAGACTGTTGCTTTAGAGTTGTTTTGTAGAATAATTGGTGTTTCCTTTATGGAAACAATTTAGATTAGAAATAGTTTAGACTAGAGTTCATTTATTATCTGGCCTTCCTTCCATCACATTTTCTGTCTGTCTGCATTTTCCTGGCTAGCTTTTCCCTATTCTCATCACCTGCTCACAAAAGAACATCCTAAAAGACAGCAATTGATCAGAGCATCTTTTCAGGAAGTCTTTTCTCTGCTTTGCAGGTTGTGAAGCAATTTATCAATGGTTTGGAATCTCACATCAAGGATAGAAACCAGTTCAAGAACTGCCTCTTGCCATGCACTCCCATACGGGCTGAGGGGTCAAGGTCAGAGAAAACTTATTTTCTCTTCCCCTTCAGTCAGAGCCAGTCTCTAGTTAAATGTGATGTAACATTGAGCAGAATGGAGGGAAAGGCCATAGCTCCAGCTGATACAGAGCAAGACTTGCTTCTTATGCAAAAGTGGCTGGTGTGATACCTTGCTATTTAACAGCAGTAAATTTAAAGTAGTGATTATGGAATTTACTAGCTGCCTGTGGCATGTGTTGGGCTCTGTGGCATTTTATGGCAACAACCAAATACTGGGGATGGGAAAATAGACAAGACTGGTGAAGGTCAACTGTTTTTTGACAGTTTTTCCAGGAGATAGAGCTTAACCACAGAGACTTCTGCTTTTCCAACTCACATTAGTCTCGTAGCGAATAACTTTTTCAGGGCTTAAATGCAATTGTATTTTTTTTGTGTGTGTGTCTCTGATTACCATATGTTATCATAAGTCATATTAAGTGGTTTTAAAAAAACAAACCCACAACAATGGTAAGAGTTACAGGCTGTTCTCCTAAGGGTTTTATTGTAACTGTGGTGGAATCTCATCTTGCAGGACTCTGGTACACTCATATTGTGAAAGTCTCATTAAACTACTTCTCGGAATTAAGATCTTACAGGTATGAGCACCTGAATTTGCTCTTTACTGTGGTGTTGATTTGTTTGGGGATCATTTTGCTTATGTAAGTAGAGGATTAGTAGAACTGGTTGTGAGGCAGATGAGGCTACATCTGGAATAGCGTCCAATTTCTTGTTTCTTTAAGGACATAAGGATGCTCAGGATATGGAGCACATGACATAAAAGAAGGGACAGAGGGAACTGGATTTTTTCAGTCTTAAGAAGAGAAGATTAAGGGAGATTTTGTGGTCTTCAAATATATAGTTGTGTGATGTAGAGAAAACGGAGCCAGACTCTTCTCAGAGCTGAATGAGGCAGCATGAGGGGTGATGGCTCAGGTCAACCATGGGAAATTCTGAGAGGCTATATAACCACTTCCGCTGTGGAGAGTGTTTTCTGTTAGTGCTAGGACAGTTAGGCTAGAGAGCTGATGGAAACTCCATTACTGGAGGAATTTGAATCCTGGAGATATTTAAAAATGGGCAACATGCTGAGCAACCAGCTGGCAAGAACAAGTTCTGTTAAGCTCTATACAAGTTACATCGAGACGTAAGGGAGTGGAATATGACATATACCAAGACATGGGAAACCTGAGAGCAGCTGTGGATTTAAATTCTCTTAGAATGAAAATGTTTTAAAAGTTCTTGTCTTAAATCAATTTTTAGAGTTGTATTTGGGCCAGGATTAAAGGGCTGGGGTGGGAGAGAATTAGACCTGCAAAGGGAATGGCAAAATTGTGTGGGCACTGTTTTCAAACTTATTGAAAGTTTATGCTTTAGACTCCTGCGTGGTGGAAAAAAACAGCAACTCAGTGGGGTCTGAGAAAGAGAGCATCCTATGGCCCAGATAAATTGTATGTCCTGCCCTATTGCTCTGCTTCTGTTAGATTATGTGGATAGTTTATGCTGCTCTCAGAGTTTGTGGGTTTCAGCCAGCAGTCTGTATGCTTCCTTTCTGACATTAGGAAAGAAATTTTTTTTTATACTGGAGGTATTGGTATTTTTATTTGTCCTTTTGAGTCCTTTATTCTCTGTATGTCATCTCATGTCTTTCGTGAAAGATTGACTTTGGTGGGAATGCCACAGTACAAGCAGTAAATCATCATCCTACCACTTTTTGGCTTTCTTCTAGCCTGATGTCATAACGCTGCTGTTGGAGAAGATTCCTGAATTCTTTTTTGACACGTGAGTGTAATCTCTTCTCTCTGCCTTGAAATGAAATTTCTTTTTCTGAACAATCAGCAGCTGTTCCCTTTTAACTGTTACTTCAAATCGACCTGAATGGATGTTTGCACTGATTATTTTTTTATACATGTGTAAAATTATCTGTGAGGTACCATAACTTTAAATTTGTGGGTGCTTAAAGGCAGAAGACAAAATTTTAGAAGTTGAAATACAGACACGCCTTATGGTTTGTTATGTTTTTCATAGCTACTTGGCACAGTTTTGGGAAGTATTTCAGCAGAGGGACTATGGTGTGTCCCATTTGAAAAATGATGAAAGTGACTGGAAGAGTTTTAGGAGGCTTCTAGATGCAAACAAACCTCCTTTTAAAAATGCAGATTGTGCTTAAACAAGGAAAATTTAAAAAAAGCATTGCAGAATGTAGAGGTCAGAAATTACACACAGTTGTGTTTTGTTTTTCTTTTTTATAAGGCTTAGGGAAATTAATGGAGGATAAACGTACTGCTGGATAGCAGACATGGTGGAGTGGGCACAAGCTTCTGCCTTGGAGATTTGCTGAACTGCTTATGGCTGAGTGGGAACTGTAAAAATATTGCATTCAAAAGTATCTAACATTACAGTAGGGGATGGGGTTTCTGGGTTCAAAGGAGACTTAACTTAAGCTAGTGTAGCCACTCTTAGGGCAGCACAGGAGATCTGAAGTAAGGTCACATCGCACACTTTCATTTTTGTGCCATAATTTAGGATGATGGTGGTGGTGATATACTGAAACAGGCTGGCAGTGTCCCTGCTTTGTGTGTATAGCAAGTAAGAAGTAGGATTCTTTCCCAGATGGTGCTAAAATCTGTAGGGCTCTTAATTATATTTTTGTAATATGATTTTGATATTTAGTTAATTTGAATTGCATTTAGTGGCCTTCCTGGGCAGCAGCAGAGCTGCTGAGTCTGTCAGTGTGTCTGACTAACCTGTGTTTCACTTTTTCTATGATTCCAGTGTGGGCACCTTTGGAACAAATTTTCCCCGGCTCATCGTCAATCAATTTAAGTGGCTTGACAGGCTTCTTGACAGCCAGGTGGGTACTGAGTGTGCAGTCACATCTATGGGATTTTTCAGTCAACTTTGGAATGCCTCTCAGATGGGATGAGATCAATTATTATGCTAATGAGAGCTGATGTTTTCGTATTCACATGCTGAAGAACAGATTTATTTCTGTTTTATTGTGATTGCCTTCAGAGGCTTTTGAACATCCTCCTTTACTGTTTTTCTTCTTCTCTTGCTCTAAGTCTTCTTTTTCATGAATTTGTGTCTGTGTGCAAGTTTCCACATGGGTAACCCCATTTTAAAGCTGTTTCTGGCAGGAAGTTACCATCCCCTCTTGTTTAGTTTTAACGGAGATACTGGATACTTGCAAACATTTGGGAATGAATTCTCTGTTCATGCTTTGGTGGTTCTTTTCCTTCTTTCCCTAAATCAGTCTGTGGATCACTTTGTACTGGAGGGCTGCTAGTAGAAAGTCACAGAAATAATTGAATCAAGAATTCATACCAAAAACGAGAAGCTTGCTGTTGGGTTTCTCTGTTTCCTTTGCTCACCAAAAATAGTTATATCCTACCTGTAAAACACTATTGTTCCATAAAAATCTACGCTCTTGTTCATCTTTTCAATAAGACAAGTTAAGAGACAATTGGCATAAATTCAGACAAATGACTTATTGAGTGACCTTAGATGCATAATATTGTTACCATGCTAATAAACTTCCTGCTCATGGTGAGACTCCTGTTTTATAAGTGTTTCTCTTGTCTACAGGATCTTGTCAAGAAGTTAATGCAGATGGTCAGTGTCTCTCCTGTACCAATTCAGCATGATATTATCACCAGCTTACCTGAGATCCTGGAAGATTCCCAGCAAAGTGAGGTTGCTAGAGAGCTCAGGTACATATGTTTCTGTTGGGGTTTTGTTTGTTTGTTTGTTTTCCCTTTGCACTTAGCAGAAGAAGACATTGTGCATTTATGGAGGTTGCACAGGACTGTCTGAAGGTAGTAGGACAATAGTTTGTTTCTATTACTGGTGTCATTCAGGGACAGCTAGCAATGGCTTAGGACATTTCATTTGTGCTGTTACTCTTTTAAAGAGAGGTCTAAATGCTCCCAAAGTGCTTTTATCTAAAAAATGATTAAACTCTTGACTACCTGGGTACAGCACAGGTAGAATCCAGTTAAGTACTTGTTGCTTTTGCTGGATGAGTCTTTGATCAGTCATTTGGATATGATTATTGACAACTTTTGATTTGGCTTCAATTCTGCTGGGTCAGTGTTGTTTTTATTAATAAAAATCCCCACAACACAATAGATGTGTGCATAAAGCAGAACTTCCTGGCTATTTTATATATGTTTCTCAAATTTATTTACAGACCCAAAGAACAGGGGAACCATTAGCTATCCTCCCAGAGAGCTCTACCTTGAGCTAGTCCTTACATCCATCTTTTTTTATAGTGCATTAATTTTACACAATTTTTTTTTCAGTAGTCTTAGCCTATATTTAATTATATACATCAGTACTTCTAATCCTTGTTATTACACGGGTCACTTACATCTATGCCTCTGTTAATTACATTTTCACACCTGTAGTCATTATTTCAGCCTACACTTTCAAGTGATTCATCCTGTTCTTCTACCCTCCCAAAAGTAATTGTAGCTTTGTTTCCATTCTCAGTTTACTGTGTCAGTGGCTAGATAAAAAGGCCCCACACAATCAATATTTTTTATGTTAATCAAACTCCTCAGAACTGTTTTCTCTACCTGCATTTTTTCAAAACTGAGAATCTAAACAGTATCAGCAAGGCATATTTATTTCCATATTCTTAATAGCCTTTACCCATTTCTGATGTGGAAAAGTACTCGTTACTTGTTGTAATGAATTAGGGAGCATAAATAGAATTACTGGGAAGCTGCAAATGATGTGGTTTTCAACTAATACAATTCAAGTAGGACATATGGCAGCCAAGAATGATTAGGGGATTTTCAGGAAAGAAAGGTCCTTGAGGCAGCGAAACACAGCTGGAAACTCTTGGTCAAGAAAGTTCTAGATCAATTTACATAGGAAACATTTATAAATACTTATCCAATTCGTAGTCTGTTTGTTCCCTATTGACTAGTGCTGGGAAAAGAATGCTGAATTAAATGGATAGCTGGTTGGGTTTGTTGGGTCCTTCATTACATGTTTGCAATTATTAGACCAAATACTGTCACTAGAGGAGAGGACGTGTGAGACAGATTCAGTCCCTGTCTTTGGTGGCAATCTCAGTTACAGTTTGTTGATGGCATGTCCATGGGACAGAATTGTTGCTAGAAGGAATCGGGCTCAAGTGATGTATGTGTTTAAATCATATATAAGCAACTTCACTAATTTTTTTCTATTTCTGGTGAACCTAATACCTTCTGATTTTCAAGTTCTTGCTTGGGGCTTGTACCAGGTCTTTGCCCACACTCCGTGTTTTTACAAGATTTGAAAAAGGTATTTTCTTTGTATCTGCTTCTAATCAGCAAACACAGAATCACAATTCACCATGTTCAGAGAGGAATCATAATTTAAGGAATGAGTTTTCCATAATGCCAGTGGCATATGTTGTTGCCAGTTTCAGAGGTTTTTTTTACGGTGACTACAAAACCAGCTGGAATCATACAATTTAATAAAGACCCATTCATGGTTCTATTAAGAAGATCATTTGTTTTCTTTGTCTTGTGTATCAGCTGCTTACTAAAACAGGGCAGACGGCTAACCGTTCCAGTCCTGGATGCCCTTTCTCGTCTGGATCTTGATGCAGGCCTTCTGGCTGAGGTGAGAGCTTTTACTGAGCAGTTGAGCAGAACCCGGTCCCTGCTTAGCAACATGAGAGCTAGAGCTGTTTGGTCATTCAAAGTATTTTGCTAAATCTCACTCCCTGAAAGCCTTCAGAAGTTCTGAGCTAGATGAAATTCGAAAGGAATCAGAGAAATTAAAGGTGTTTTGG
The DNA here is from genome assembly GCA_013396975.1 of Bucco capensis. NCBI lineage: Eukaryota > Metazoa > Chordata > Aves > Piciformes > Bucconidae > Bucco > Bucco capensis. The sequence goes on from VWZO01017862.1 coordinate 1,549,187, forward strand.
AAACATGCATGAGGGGTTAAGTGAGGAGCAGAAAGAAGTTTTCTGGCTGTTACAATATGCATTCAAAATTTCAAACACAGCTCTCTTAGCAAATGCACAAGCACTTTTTCCTGCTGCAGTAAATGTTTACTGCCCATCTTAAATCTCCTTATTATAACAATTTATTTTTTTTTGAGGTATAATTACCAGACCAGACTGTTGTATTCTAGGAAAAGGCAGACTGGTGATTAAATCATCGCATGGTCGTAGTTTTTCTCTGCAGAATAATGATAAAGGAGATGAGATGATGTGCCTTGGATTTTCTGGACATGCTGAATTGGTACATTTCTTGCAGTTAGGCTTCTTGTGAACAGAATAAAATTGGTTCATTTGAGTGCATTAAACAGTGTTTTACATAGCCCTCAAAGGCTAGTGCTGCATATCAGGCTACACATTTTCACGCTTTTCCCTTTCGAAAGCCAGTTAAAAAATAATGGAACCAAGCTCTTCTCAGCAGTGCCAGGTGATATGATAAGGGGCAATGGCCATGAATTACAGCCTAGGAGGTTCAGATTGGACATCTGGGAAAAATGGGTCAGGATCTGCAGCACTGACACAAATTATCGAAGAGTTGACAGGGCTTGGGAATTTTCCTCCATCCTTGGGTATCTTCAAGACTCAGTTAGAAGAGCCAAGGTCAATCTGATCTAGTACTGCTCTGAGCAGAAGGCTGGACCATAAGCCTTCAAGATTCCTTCCCACCAAGGTAACTTGCTGCAAGCTGCAGTCTCACCCTTGATCCAGTATTGCTTTCTCCTCAGGTGCGGCAGTCTGCCATGACCATTGTGCCTTCTGTGAAACTGGAAGATTTGCCTGTAGTAGTAAAATTCATCCTCCATAATGTCAAGGCAGCAGATGCAGTAGAGGTAAAGTATTTTTTCTGTACTAAAGGCCAATAAGTTGTCTAATCCAGTTTGTGTTTTAACAGAGAGCAGGGGTGTGTGAAAACATGAGTTCATGTTTTCAAGTAAAATTTTCAATATTGTCAGTGATCAGAGCACATGTAGAAACTATATCTATCCTTTGATGTGGATTTGATTCTGCTTTTAGATATGAGACTTGAAACCTTTCTGCTAGCTGTTGCAGACCTTTCTCATTTGTTCTTAGAATATTTTTCTTTTTGGGTGTAAACATTTTAAAGAACTGTGAAAGCAGTCAAATTGTCTCGAGTTAAATCCTTAGACTGAAAAACTGTGGTTAGGTGTCAACATCATCAAGCCTTTGTCTTTTATCTAAGGATTTTGTATTGTACAGACATACTAAGCTTTTTAAAATTCCAGAAGTATTCAACAGACCTGTGACTACAACCTGTTAATTCTCTTGTTTTCTCCACTGAGTTCTGTTCTAAATTGTATTTTGGAAACATCCTTACAAAGGTGGATTTCCTGTTGGAGGACCATTTACATTCTAAGATGTAAACTTTCTCAGTTCTTATGAAGTTGCTTTGTTTAAGGAAACACTCTCAGAATACTTCTAAATGAAACGTGTTTTGTCAAGCCAGCCTTGCTAAACTAGTGAAGGTGCTTTTTTTCATACTTGGAGATAGCCTCATGTGGGCTGTGATCTGCCCAAATCTTTCAAGGAGACCACTGTGAAAACAGCATGTGTATAACATACAACCCAGTCTGTGCTGGGCTACACTTTGACAGTGGTTAAACTGCTAAATTCACATGCCCCAGAATTCCTGTGGCTGTCGTATCTTGCTCTGCTGATAAGTAGGATAAAACTAGTTCACAATAATATCATACAGCAGATATAGATGGGAATTTCATGGAACAGCTCTTAAGAAATCTTCTGCTTTCTGCATGCATGTGGATGAGTGTGTCTGGTTCACTTTCAAGGTGTATATATATATATAAAATAACCCCAAATGTTTGAACATTTCGGTCAAATGCTTATAGGTCTTTACAAATATATGAGGGTTTGTTTTGTAATGTCAAGGTTATTCTATGAGATTGTGTCATCTTTTCCTCAGCCTTTTCTTTCCTCATATGTCACAGTGATTTGTGCTGGAATTTGTGTTTTGCAGGTGATTTCTGATCTTCGCAAGAACTTGGATCTGTCATCATGTGTTCTACCCTTGCAGATCCTAGGTTCCCAGAAGAAGCCTAAGAGCCAAGTTCAGGCCAGGTACTTGAGCTGATTTACATGATTCTCCAAGAAGAGAACTTGTGCTCTTCTTGATCTGGTTTCTCTATTACCCATGGTTACATACTTTAGCCTAAGTAAGGGTGCTGACATCTTTATTCCTTCCCTCTTGGTGCTGATATAACACATTTTTCAATCTTTGTGGTCTTGGCTTCCCTTGCCTTACATGTAGTTCCTTTGGAGCCATCTACATCCATGTCTGCATGGGGATAAGCAACACCATTGGTAACACTGCTGATAGTTCATCTATTTTAAGTTCACTTCAGTGTATCTTTGGTTGATTCTGCAAGCTCTGCTTCTTCTCTCTTCTGAAGTTCCCTGTTGTTGCTAGAGCATTCTCTCTAGAGAATGGCTGCTTTAAGTAGCTGCTGTGGCTGCTAGGCTGCCTTGTTCCTTTTACTAAAGTATTTGCAATGACTGAATCTCCTCCTGTCTGATAATTTACAGTTCTTCCATGAGCCAACTAACTACCAGCCAAAATTGTGTGAAGCTTCTTTTTGATGTGATCAAGTCAGCTGTGAGGTTTCAGAAAGATGTCTCTGAAGCTTGGATTAAGGTAAGATACTTCAGTCTTTGCTTCCTTATTTAATTGGACTCCTAGGTTGAGCCTAAGCTTTTCTGGTAATCAAATGTCATATCAAAATACAAGTGTTAATCCTTCATTTTGCTGATACAGACTTTGCGTTCCAAATCAGCAGTGTGTTTTCAGGAGTGTTTTCTTCCTCAGTTACTGATTTTGCAGTGCTTGCCAGATGGCCCCTGGGCTCCACTGTCCAGACCCCAGATCCTGAAATGCAGGATAAACATGGTTCTGCATGCTTACGAGAGAGTTTTGGTGAAAATAATCTTAGGGGTTTTTTTCCTGTCTGCAAGAGAATAAAAGTGTATAGCCATATGTTGAGACTGAGTTGTGTGAAGCCTTAAGGTGCTGGAAAATGTCCAGCAAGACATCATTATTACTGGTATTTGGCTAAATTGAGTTTTAAATTGCATTTCAGTGTAAATCATGGGGCTGTTTGTTGTTCTTGGCCTTTTATTCCTCAGTACCTTAGTTCCTTTGTCATGCCTGATGTTATTTGAGAACATCCTTGTTCAAGTTGAATTTTCTTGGGTTGTTTTTTTTTTTAATGCCTTCTGGATTCTCTGCTGTTGGCAATATCCAGTTTGCTGGCTTTGATATCTGGCCTGTTATAGAGAAGTCTGTGAGCTGTATCTTTTTGGTGTCTGCCTTTTCTGATTTGGTTTTGGAATAGGGTGTCATACTCTAGCATAACAACTTTCTTGGTTTTTTGCTCTTAGGCTATTGAGAACAGCACATCTGTATCTGACCATAAGGTAATACTACTTATTCTGCACTTGTCTCTGGTAGTATCCTCTCCTGATGGTGTTCTCAAGGGCTTTCTTTGTGGTTGTACACGAAAAGATTTTTCTAGTTTGAGCAGAAACTGCCAGTGATGTTGCATGGGTGGTCTTTTTTGTATTTGACTTGTTCCTAGTATAAGAACCATCCTTTTTCTTTGTAACTTAGTTCATCCCTTCTGAATGTCAAGGGACACAGTTATCCTGCTTTAATTCTGTCCTGTTGGGCTGATGAGGTTTTCCTGCAGTTGTAGCTGTCAGGGCTTTCTGAGCTCTTGATTTTTCCCCTCAATTTTGATTTCAAAATGTGTAGTTGTCTGGACTGTTTAGTATCTTTTCAGCATAATGATTAGTTATTTCCTTAAAAGGTTCTGGATCTGATAGTGTTGCTGCTAATCCATTCTACAAACGCCAAGAACAGGAAGCAAACTGAGAAAGTATTGAGGAATAAAATTCGACTGGGCTGCATGCCAGAACAGCTGATGCAGAATGCCTTCCAGAATCATTCAATGGTCAGTGCTGATTCTACTGTGGCACTCCCTCTCCTCTTTTATCTTTCAAAGATCTTGTCTTGATGATTTAACTCTGGTGCTGCATTATTTACGTAGTTCCTCTTGTGTACACTTCTGGGTTTTTTTTGTTTGTTTCTTTGTCCCATATCAATCTCCCAAGGCACAGCTCCTCTTTTGTAACTGTCACATGGGTTTTTAGAGATGAGCTTTCCTTAGCTTTGCATGGGATTTTTATTTTGGTACAAAACCTCTCAGCCTAAGAGATGTAGTCTAGCCTATGATCTCTGCTGTGTGTTCCAGACACACTGTTGTTTCCCACAGTATTTCTGGAGGTTCATATGTTTACATGCACTATTTTTCAAGTGTAATGGTTTCTAGGTCTAAATATACATATAGGACATATCAAAATATCAATTAAAAATATCAATAAAGAGGACACAGTGCTGCTTGCTGGAGGTAGAGTGCAGAAAAGAAACACTGAGTTATGAATGTAAAATTAATTAAACTATAATAATGCCTTATATAGGAACATTTTATTATGAATATAAGGAGTTTAATTGAGTTTTAGTTTAAGTCCCTTCCAGAATAAGTCAAGGTAAAGTAAATTAAGCTGCTTTACATCTGAATAAGAGCTTGTTGTTGAAATGAGCTCTGTCTGATTAAGCTAGCTTTGAAAGTTAACTTAGGTTTTTCTGGGTATTTTGATGTAGCTGAGTCCCTCTGTTAAAGTAAAACCAAGAGTGTGTCTGTCCTGGGGCTTCTATTTAGCAGTACATACTGTAATGTGACTTCCCTGGTGTTGCCTATAAGGGGTATGCTGCTATGAGCTCTGTGGCTTTACAGATTGGCTTCTTAACCAATCTGTAAGACCTTTGTGTGGAGAGCATTGGAGAAACCAACTCTTGTGTGCCTTATCTGCTCTTGTTGCCTGTTTGTGTTGGAGAGGACAGTCAGAGCAGGGAGGAAAGCATCTACTAAACTAGACAAAGCATTCAGGACAAGCTGTAGCACACTTTGATTTAGGGTGCTGAGTGTGTTTAAAACAAGCAGCAATAATCACCTCTTCCACGATGTCTGTATTTCAGGTTATCAAGGACTTCTTCCCTTCTATCCTCGCACTTGCTCAGACATTTCTGCACTCTGCACACCCAGCCATAATCTCCTTTGGCAGCTGCATGTACAAACAAGCTTTTGCAGCCTTTGACTCTTACTGCCAGCAGGTATAGTGTGATGGATAGCATCTGTTTTACTTGTCTTTGCACTTTGTTTTAGAATGTATGTCATGATCTTTTAGGGGGAGTGGATTTGAGGCAGTTGGAAAGCCTTTGGAGAGAGACCTGTGCTGTAGAGTAGGCCAAGTAGAAGATGGGGAGCAGTGACAGCAAGACTCTGGTAGTGAGTGACTCAAGCACAGAGACTGCTGGAAGGAGCCAGGAGCAAACAGGCAGGCCTCACATGTGACAGAATGTAAAAAATACTTAGGAACTGTGCTGGGTTTGCTGCAATTTGGAACACAAACAAGTTGACTGATATCTAGCCAGGAAGTCAGCGCATGGCCAGATGTTTTCTGTTGGTATTTCATTGTGGTTTCTCTGGGCACTTTTTCCTCAGGAGGTTGTGAGTGCTTTGGTGACTCACGTGTGCAGTGGAAGTGAGACAGAACTGGACATTTCTCTGGATGTGCTCACTGATCTGGTGATGATGCACACATCCCTGCTGATGCGCTATGCCACTTTTGTGAAGGTATGAGTACTTCTAGGGGCATACTACATTTCAGGGCCCTTACACCACTTGGCCTCAGATCTAGAATGGGTCAGTACTTTTAAGAAATAGAGGTAATGGACCAACTTGTACCTGTACAGCTGTGAATCTTGAATGTGGTGGACAGAAATGAAAGGTATCTACTATGAAAGCATGAGCTGTAAGATAGGAATGTATGATTTTTTTCAATGGGGGAAATTGAGATAAAGGAAAAAAGGTTACCCTTCCCTGTAGCTGGAGAGCCCTTGAAGAGAATAGGTATGAGTGTGCCACCCACCCCCTGACTTTTTTGATGCCCACTTGGTGTCAGTTGATTCTGTATTTTAAGTACACACTGTAAGAAAGCTGTATGCTTTTTGCTGTTTAGCTGATTGATTGTTAAATTATTTTCTTAAAATATGCTAGAAAGGCATTAAGATTGCCATAAGAATTTGCAAGGCAATCTGTTATGTGTTCAATGGGTGTAACAGGAAGAAATGGGACTCGCCTGCCTCCTAGCAGAGTGAGGATGTGATAAAGACTCAGGGTTGAAAGTAGTCCTTTAAAGATAAAACCTAAAATTCCTGCTTATAATTCAACATGTTGTCAGAAGTATGCTGGGGAGTTCTTGCTGACAGCAGTCTGCTGAGACCTGCTGACCTTCTTTCTGACCTTGTTTGCATGTTCTTGTGCTGGCAGATTACTGTCACGTTAACTAGGCCGTAACGCCTCGATCATGTACAGCTAAGGGCTTCTATGGACCAATCTTTGGTGCATTACCAAAGCTTGTATGTGAAACACATTAATCAGTGCTCTGGCCACACCTCATGGTCTGGCAGTGTTTGACATACATCTCAGAGGTGACTGAGACACCAGCCAGTGACCTGTAAAAAGACCTGCAGAGCTGCAGATGCCTGGCATTTTTGACACTGGGCTGGAGTCTCTCCAGCACAGAGAGAACATGCAGATCTTAGCACAAATCATCTCTCCAAGCAGCTATTTTTAATCTTAAAACTGCGTGAATTTTTTTGAGGGTTGTAAAAATGGTTATCTAATCCTGTCAAACTCAACAGTTCATTCCAAATCCTGCTTGAGATTGGCCAGTAGTAGGAGAATAATTAAGGCCAGAGAAATGGTTCTGCACTTGTTCATTTAATTTGAATGTAGCTTTTTCCTGGATGTACAAAAAAGGTACAGGTAATTGTCTTCCCTGTGTTTGACAATTGATGTATTTTTGGGAATGTGGAAAGGAATTCTTGATATATCTGAGCTAGTTTGTGACTTCCCTCTTACAGACTATTTTAGACTCTACACAGAAACTGAATCCATGTCAGATCCGGAAGCTTTTCTACATTCTCAGCACACTAGCATTCAGCCAGAAGGAAGAAGGAAGCTATATTCAGGTAAGCGAGATACAACAGAAAGGATTTTGGGCTTTGTCTTCGTTCTTTCTGCTAGATTAACGTCCAGAGTTTGTGTTGTGCAAATAATGGCCTCATCTATGAACAGTAATTGATGTCAGGATGTCCTTCAACTTAAAATTCTCTTCTTCCAAACCAGCTGCTCCAGACTTTCTACGCTGTATAGCAAAGTCTCATCACAGTGACTGCATATCTCACATCTTTCCTGGAAAGGTCTTCTGCTTGTAGAGTTGAAATGGAGCATGCTGCATCAAGACCTGCCACAGGCTTACAGAGCTGCTGCAAAGAAACCTTTACCATTGTGCAGGGCATGTTTGCCTACACCCAGGGCACAAGGGAGGCAGCATAGAAATGTCTTAATCACAGGTGTCTGGTATGCTGTTATGTACAGTACAGCTCTCTTTGGATCTTCACCAAAAACTGCTCCATCCCCCAGCCTCCTAAAGTTGACAGGGTTTTGGAGGGCAGCTCTGCAGCTGCTGTTTGTGTGTGAAGGGCTCCAAGACCACCTACTGTTTTGTTTTAATATATTCTATTAATTATAGATGGACCCTGAACCAACTACATGGTCTGTATTGTAATTTAGAGCAAAGTCAAAGCAAGTCATTTTTAATGCAGTTTGCAGCCTTTCCTAGAGTTGTGACCACTGTGTTCATACTAAAGGAAATTGCAGAATGCATTCCTTTTGCAAAGATGTAATCCCAATAAAGCATCACCCCACAGCCTTTGGAGATGACATTGAGTGAAGATGTGAAGAGAATTGTGAGTGATGCACACAAATGCCTCTGTGGTGATGTGGTCTGTGCCTTCCTTTTTAGGATGACATGTACATGGTTATCAGGAAATGGCTCTCCAGCACGGTTCCCAACCACAAACAAATGGGGATTATTGGTGCTGTTACCATGATAGGCAGCGTGGCATTAAAAAGGTGAGACAGAATATAGCAAAGATGAATTTAACATACTTTCCATTCAGACCAAACCTGGAATGGAACAAAGAAAAGGGGAGCGTTGCCTTCAAGTTCATGCATGTCTTGGTCAAGTCCAGGAACTTGAATGTCTTTTCTGTGGACTGTGGTGTTTGGTGCTACAACCTGTTGCATGCTGCTCACCAGCTGCTAATCTCAAAGGCATCCTTAATTTCTTGTTAGTGCCTTGACTAGCACTAGCAGGATCTATTGCTTGGAAAAAGAAAAATTGAACACTCTGGTGGCCTGACTGCAGATCAGAATCTGACAGTAGGTTGAATAACATCACATGCTCCACATCTGAATACAGGAAAATCTGAAAGAGAAGCAAGGGGAAAGATTGTTGCTGCTGCACTGGGCATTGGCCTGACAATTTACAATGTACAGTTTGAGTAATTTATAAATAGCATTCATAAAGCAGGCAAACTCCTCTTCAGAGTTGTGGCAAAGATTACAGCACTTGGAAGATAAAGTTTTGATTGGTGGTGGGAAGCATTATTTAGCTCACTGATTTGCAGTTCATAATACAATGCTTTTGCTCTTTATTACATGAAGAGAAAAGCCCATTTTAGCTCTGGGTCCTGAGTCAGTGGACTTCTTTATGGTTGCTCCCATATGACTGACAGCAGACTTCCTAATTTAAAGGCATTGGTTCAAGTCTAAGCAGGGTATGCTAATATAGTTATTTCAAGGGGAGATTTAGAAAATTGTAAAATAAGAATTACAGGGTAATAAACCAAACCAAACAAACAATAGAACAGAACAGAACCAAACAAACAAGCAAAACTCCAGAAGAGCCTGTGGGGTCATCACCTTTGATGGCAGGGAGTTTGCTAGGTAAAGCACACACAGATGATCCCTGCAGGTGGAAGCATGTTCTGTGCCTTGGAAAAAGGATTAAATCCCCAGGGAATCTCTTTATTTGACCTGTAGAGAAATTCCTTCCCACTCAAGTCTGACCCAAATTCATGGGGAAAGTCCTTCTACTGGCACTTGAGAAAGGTGTTTGCATCACAATGGATTGCTGTGTACCTTACTGTGTCCTGTCTGATTTTCTCAGTAAAAGATTGAAGGAGACAGGCCTGAAAGCCAAATTATGAGAGGGGAAAAAAATAGTACCTTTCTGAACCCTGTAAGTGAGCAGCAGGTATTTTGAGTAGTTGTTCTAATGTACAACTACAGATATTAGGCTTATGGTCGGGTGAGTCTTCATGGTTTTCAGAATAGGGGACAACTAGAGGCCTTAGTTTTCAACAGGTGAGATAAAGCATATCCTTGAAGAAGACATTGAGTTCTGTGCTGAAGGTCCCAAACAGCAGCAAGTCTTTTCCTAATGGTGTTTCAAAGAACATCTTTTTCATGCGTAATGTTACAATTCCTGGAGACAGAACTTTGTGTATGTGTAGGGTTTTGCTGTTTCTTAAGCCTTGTGCAACAAAAGCAAGTTTATCCATTGCTTTCAGAAATGAAAGAGGTGGCAGTTCATTGGAGAGACCACAGGTGAACAGTGAACGTGATGGGCAGGTGAGTACCAAGAATGTGGGGCCTTAAAAAGACCCATGTTCCTTCTTAAAACTGAGTCTTTGCAAGACCAGTCACCATGGGCTGTAACCCTAGACATGATGTTTTGGATATGCCTCAGTAAATTAGTGTAAAAGGGACTCAAGGTAGAAGCTTGAGTTCGATCCATTACTGTACCTATTTCTGCAGACACCTCTTTCTCCTTTCAGCTTTCAACCTTGCTGGACCTTGTGGGCTTCTGTTGTGAGCAAACACCAGAGGTCTTGGCTCTGTACTATGATGAACTTGCCAATTTGATCGAGAAGCAGAAAGGGAATTTGGACTTACAGCTCCTGGTATGTTGCAAAATAGTTTGAACTTAATCACTTAAGTAAATTCTTCATAAACATGATGCTTTTCAGGCACTGGCAGGTCAAAGTTAATTTGAGGGTTTCACTCCAGTTTGAGAGCTCTTGTTTTATATTAGGCATATGTAAAGGTCCCTGTAAGAGATCAATCAGATACAAAATCCTCTTTCAGGTCTTTTTTGATTGGGCAGGTTCCTCACTGTGCTTTAACAGCTTCCTTTATGTGACGTTTTACATGACAACAGGGAAGCCTTTTAAAGGAAATTAAATGACATTTCAGAGTGTGTTTTTAAGATTAATAGATAAAGGTAAACTCTGAAAGAACTCCCTTAATTATTTCTAGCAACACAAGCATGTGAAGTATGTGGGACACATTGTGTGAAATAAAACTTTGCCAGCACTTTAGAGCCATTTCATTCTAATGATTGGTTCTTAGGACAGAGAAATTCCCATAGCTGCTTTCCTCTTCCAGTCTCCCTGCAGCACTGTGAACTTATAGACAAGCCCATGTCCAAAGAGCAGGGAAGAAATTGGTTGTGCATGCTTAGCAATGTTTCCTGGCTTTGTCTCTAAAGGCAAGCCTTGGCTCTTCTTGCAGGCAGTGGGCTTTGTTGCTGTGGCTGTTCCAGGATACTTTTGCTTGGCCTTATCTTCTGCGTTTTCCACTGCTCCTGTTGAAGCTTTCTTCACTGAGCCCCTTTGCTGAGCAGATTTTTTTTCCTTTCTTTACAGGAGGATTTTGGGAAGAATTTGGTGGAGGACTTCCCCAATGATTTTGTGGTAGATCTCAACCCCACAGTGGAAGGGTATGCTAATCACAGGCTAAGTATTTGTAATGTTTCTGTTGCTGAGAATTGAGTCTGCCAACAAAAGCTTGTCTGTCTTTCCTTGCAGTTCATTCTTGTTCCCAGTGAAGTCCTTGTATAATCTGGATGAAGATGAAAGCCAAGAAGCAATTGCTATTAATCTCTTACCATTGATGTCGCAGAGTGAGCTTGGCAGGGCTGCAGATGGAACGAGTAACCAGAGTAAAAGGTACTTTGACATTTAACTTTGGGATGACTGCAAAGGGAAAGGAATTGTTTTCATTTGGAGTGCTTCATTGCTATCAGCCTTGGCTGCCTGATAAGGAGCTGAACAGAGAATTTACTGGTTTCCAGTGTTCTTTTCGTCCTCTTGCTGTTAGACATATTCATGTAAGTCTAGAGGCGTAAGCTGGTTAAAAACTGTCAGTCTGCTCTGGCTCAGGCTCTTCAGGTCATCTTGGGTAAGTCATGCTGTATCTGCCTTGTTTCCCACCTGTCATATGAGAATAGTAGCTCTTTCTTCCAGTGTTATGGTGATGTTGAATGGTATATTGAGGTGGAGAGTGACTTTGAGATGGCAAAATGAATAGTTTGAATACTGACTCTCAAACAGAGTCTCCAAGGACTTAGTGTGCATCAACAGTATGTGATTTTTTCTCACCTTCAGTTGTACTTTGAGAACATAGATGTGCTTCAGAGCATAACCACAAACATGCAGCCGTAAGTGTAATTCGACTGACAAATATGGGCTTTATCTTTGGAGAAAGGAACAAGAAGTGTATAAAATATAAAGATAACCAATTAAACAGTTGAGTATCAAAGTTAAAAATAATAAAAGGCTTTTCTTTTTAACTGGCACCATCATATCTTGCCTAATTTATTGTCATAGGATTTTGTTGAGATTTCAGTTGTGCTTCAAAAAGGACATGATCACTTTAAAATAAAAAACAGCTAGTCCACATGCATATATAGAAAAAAAAATTTGCTTTTCTTCAGAATGTGAGCAGTGGCATGCTACAAAACACTTGAGGAGGTTTCTCCACTGCTCACACCTGTCTTTTGGCACAATTTCTTGTAGTTCCTTCTGAATTATTCAACTTTGCTTTCTACCTGAATTAAATCTGACCTCATTTTTTTTCCATCACAGCAGTTTTTCTGTAACTAAATGCTTTTCCAGAAAACTGGCCATCACCAGTTCTTAAATTTTTAGCTTTTCTTAACCATATGGTGCATTGCTATTGTGTGTTTCTGGGACTTGCAAGGAGCAAAATAGAAGGCATAGGCAAAGTGCCATGGGGAGGACATAGGACATGATGGAAAAGTGATGGGCATTCTGGGGGTATGTAAACCATAGTACTCACTCCATTTCTTTCTTCTTCCCCCTGCCCCAGAGTAGTGTCACCGATATGTCTGTCACCCTGCTTCCGATTGCTGAGGCTCTATACTGCAGAGCAAAACAGTGGCAGCCTGGAGGAAATTGATGCCTTACTAGGTATGGGAAATGGACCTTTCATGGAGTCAATCTGTCTGACAGACACTGGCCCAGATCTGCAAAGACTTCCTGCAGTTGTAGGAAAGATTGTACAGTTTGTGAAGGAGGCTGAGATGCTCTGTTGCCCACAGAGTAGAAGGGAGGCAGGGGATGGACTCATCTGAGGATGGAGTGGCTGACAAGGCTTACTCCAAATAGTCATTGGAATGGATGCAGGCTTTGGCAAGACACTTTGTCTACACAAAGACCAAAGAATATAACTACCTGAAGGGAGGTTGTAGAGAGGCAGGGACTGGTCTGTTCGCCCTAGTGGAGAGTGATAGGACAAGGGGAAATGGATGGAAATTGTGCCAGAGGATGTTCAGGCTAGACATTAGGAGGAATTTCTTTACTGAAGGGGTTGTCAACCATTGGAATAAGCTGCCCAGGGAGGTGGTTGAGTCACCATCCCTGGAGGTGTTTAAGAGACAGGTAGATGTTGCTTTGGGGGGCATCATTTAGCAGGTTGATAGGGCTAGGACAAAGGCTGGACTTGATGATCTTCAAGGTCTCTTCCAGCTGTAACTGTTCTATGATTCTATGAATAGGTAGCAAACCCAGTCCAGCATGTTCTCTTTCTGGTCTGTCTCAGGTTGCCCCCTGTACCTGACTGATCTGGAGATCGAAGGGAAGCTGGACTCGCTATCCAAGCAGGAACGGGAATTTCTGTGCTCACTTCTGTTCTATGTTCTCAACTGGTTTCGTGAGGTGAGTAGAGCCTTGTCTGCAGGTTCTGGAGTGTCACTGAGGAGCAGCACTTACAAACACTAACCCTAGGCTTCAGGGGTGCAATTGTTGAAGTGTCTTGCCTATTGGAAACCTTCTCAAGCAAACTCCTCGTAATCTCTCCATGTTCTTCTCTTTGTTATCATTTATCCTTTTCCTGCTGCTAGCAGCAATTCTGCTTTCTTGGATAGAGGCTCTAAGGACTGCCTTGCTGATGTGAATTTTCCATCTGCTACTTAGCTGCAGCTTGTATGCTCTGGCACATTTTGTTGTGAGATCATGTTGTAGTCTTTTACTGTGGTTTTCTGTTACCTTGTAGAAAGGTTGTCCTCCACTTCCAGAGAAGCTATGGAATTGCCTTTCCTGGAGATGCTTAGTGCTCTACTAGAAAAGTCTCTAAGCAACCTGTTCAGTTAATGCTGCTTTGGGCAGAGTGTTGGACTAGAGGCTTCCACAGGTCCCTTGCAAATTCATTTGTGATTGTGTTCTTTGTTCTATACCTCTGCGAGCTTACAGAAGGGTGAAATGCAGTGCCTTCAAGCAGATTTGGACCATATACTTGCTAACCTCTTTGATCAGTGGGAATGTTCCTTGCTGGGATTATTCTGATAACGTGACCTATGTCAGAGTTGGTGCTAGTCTGCATCCCCAGTCCTTCCTGTTCCTGCTCTTCTCCCAGGACTGCCTCTTTCCTGGCAGACCTGGGAAGTGCCAAGGGGTCTCCAGAGCCACAGGCAGCACAGGAACCTGGCAAGGTGCTAATTCCTCTTCTTCAGTTAATATTTGATCTGTAGGTGTTCCTTTGTTGCTTTTTGTAGATTGTACCAATCGTGTCCATGTTCTCATGGACTTCGGAGCTTTGTTTATGCAGTCTGGATCTGGTCACACAAGCTACTTGTGCTGAGTTGTGTGCTTATTCAGGACTTGAGATTGTTATTCAGGAAAGAAAAATTAGTAGAAGTGGATACACATCTCCCTAAATCAGTGAGTTTGGTTTGTATCTCTAGGTTGTCAATGCCTTCTGCCAGCAACAGGATGCTGAGATGAAAGGGAAAGTTTTAACTCGATTACAGAACATCATAGAGCTGCAGTCTGTGCTGGGAAAATGCTTGGCAGGTGAGTACGAAACATCTGTATATTCTGGGGCTATGCCAGCTGTGAAGTGAAAGGGATTGGCTTAAACATCAGTGGAGGAAAAACTGTGGTAACATACTTCATTTTTACAGTGGTTTTAGAGTTCATGCACAGACAGCTATAGTTTTCAATTTGTCTGAGTCCAAATTGCCCTTCTCAATCACCTCCTCAGTGGCATCCCTCTGACTGTTCCCAGGCAGACTTGGCAGAATCTGCCTGAGTATGGTGGATACTGGTGGGATAAACTAGCCTCCATCCTAAAGAAACATTGTGTTGCTCAGGTATTTAGGCTGTAACAAGCCCCACTTCCCTACACATTCAGTCATTAATTTGCATAACTCTACTCTTCTCCCCTGTCAGAATACCCCAAATCCTCAAGTTCCTCTTTTTCCTCCCATCTTATCGGTTACAAAGTCCAGGTGTCCGTTCCCAAAGCTGTGCCTGGAGTCTCTTAATGACCCATCAGTTACAAACTGGAGACTTGGTCTTTGGCATAGTCTCCATTATCTCTTGTCTGCCAGGTTTGTGTCTGTCCTTGTTTATGGCTTTCCCCTGTGGCTATTACCTCCCTTTACATTGAAATAGTCTTTGATAAGGTAAACATAATGAAGAATCCACTGCCACTTTCCACAAAGCCATACACAAGCTAGATTAAGAGCTGGGTTTGCAAACCAACAGACCAACTTCATCTGAACTGAAGTGCAGCCTCAACACCTTTCTTGCTGCTCTGAGAGTACTACAATGCCAGCACAGAAAGGGCTTAGATGTGCTAGAACAGCCCTTTAAGCTTCACAAACATGGACCAAGGACAGCTGAGCACTTATTATCCTCCTTGTTGGAGGAATGCAAAGAGATGTAATGCCAGTGCAGTGTGGACATATGATAAAGCTAACTGGAGTTAAATGCACCTAGTATAAGAGCAGAGGGACATTCACCAGGATGATGAAACATATGTACTTCCTCTAGATATCTATCTTGCATGTATTTGTCATTCAGGAGCTGAACTAACCCTATTTCTACATTTTGGCTCTTTCAGCAACTCCTGGCTATATCCCACCACCAGCTACTTTTGATTCTGAAGCCCTGGAGGCCTTACCATCCATTAATGCAGTTGGTCCAGTGAGAAAAAGGAATGGTAAAGAAAGTTTAAAACATTTAAGCAAATACATGTGAGGTTTGACTGATATATTGCACTGCAGCCATTGCACCTCTGTGTGTATAAAGTACAGAATTCCTGGCAAGG
This sequence comes from Bucco capensis, assembly GCA_013396975.1. Taxonomy (NCBI): domain Eukaryota; kingdom Metazoa; phylum Chordata; class Aves; order Piciformes; family Bucconidae; genus Bucco; species Bucco capensis. The sequence continues at coordinate 1,564,681 of VWZO01017862.1, forward strand.
TCCTCTGGGCCTTCTGCACTGTGGCCAGCAGGTCTGAAATGTTGCATTTGAACTCCTTTGGTACCTTGTGTGAGTGTTACCTGGCCCTAGTGACTTACTGGTTGTCTGTTACTTGAAATCAATATAGTGTCTTTGATCTCTCTGCTGCATAGTGCATCAAGCATGAGAATCTCCCTACCATTGTCAGCAGTGAAGGCTGCTGTAAGGCATTCACTGAATTACTCTGCTGTTGGCTTGCCATGCCTGCAAGTCCCTTCTGTAGTTGTGTCTTACCTTCTTCCTTTACTTTACCTCTTCCTTTCTCAGTACTGTGTCTGAGGAAGAAATGTTATATTTTGATTCAGGCATTTTTTAAGATGATGTCCCACTAAGTTTTGCAATCACTTCGTAATGTTTAAGCCACAGTAAGAACAGTGAGACTTGCTTGCCTTTCTTACTGTGCTTTTATAAAAATGAAGCTGGTTGTGGAGGAGCCCCAAATGCATTTTACCCTTTTGGACCATGATCCTGGGTGCAGATAACACACAATTCCATACTTTCTTAGGGCTGATAATAATAACATCCCGTGCTCTTTCTCTGGCTGCACATGCTGTCCTATGTTGAGCACAGCGTAGCCTTCATTTCTAAAGTTGCTTTTCTCTTTAAGGAAGGAAAAAAAAGGCTGATGGCAGCAAAGCTGACTCAGCAGATCGTTCTCAAGTGGATGAGAGTTCTGAGGGAAACCAGCTTGATACTGAGCTCTCTGAGCTGGAGAAGGTAGGTAGCCTGGAGAAGAGAAGACTTCAGGGGGACCTAATAGTGACTTTCCAGTACCTAAAGGGAACTTACAAGAAGGCTGGAGACAACCTATTTACAAAGGCCTGTAATGAAAGGACATGGGGCAATGGTTTTAAATTGGAGATGAGTTGATTTAGATATACTAATAAATGTTATTCAGAGTCTATTTTATCACAGAATCACACAGAATCACAGAATCACGAAGACTGGAAAAGACCCCCAGGATCATCAAGTCCAGCCTATGACCCTGTACACCCAACATCTAAACCATGCCACTCAGTGCCACATCCAATCTTTTCTTAAACACCTCCAGGGACGGTGACTCCACCACCTCCCTGGGCAGCCTATTCCAGAGCCCAATCACCCTCTGCGTCAGGAAGTGCTTCCTAATGTCCAGTCTAACCCTCCCCTGCTGCAGCTTCAAGCCATCAATTTCAACCAGGCAAATATGCTTCTACTTCCCTGCTGTTGTACAGATAGGATAACTGTGTCAGACAAGACAGCAGAATAACTGAAGTTCCAGGGAATAAGCAAAGTCTCAAATAGTTTGGGAATAGTTTTCTTACTTGGCTAGAGTACTGGACCTGACCACTACTTAGATGCCATGTCCTGCTCAGGACAACAGAATACACAAGTTCTGTTGTGAGCCACATGTAACAGAGGTCAGCCCCTGTCACAGGGCTGTGTGGAGTGAACCTCTAAGAACTTGCAGATTGTCAACCAGATACAATGATGCATCCCATAGTTTACTGGCCTGGTACTCATCAAAGACAAAAACATTTGCCTTCCTCTCTCGTGGTGCTTATGGGTACTTCTGGTGCAAGTCCAGAAACGATTTCACAATGGCCACTGATTCACAGAAAGGAGATAGCAAAGATTGTTCCAGTTTCCTAAGTATTTTTTTCCTAGAAAATTTTTAGTGATTTGTACATTCCAAAATGAAAATGCTTCTGATTCTATGTTCTTGTCTCTCTTCTAACTATCAGGAATTCTTAATTTATTTTTTTTTCAGCCTGGCACAAAATGTAGAAATCTATGTGAAAGGAATACCTTTATTTGAACTAGGAAGTCTTACAGTCTTGCAACCCTAACTACCATTTACTTTTCAGACTGCTGCTGAGAGAGATGCAGGAAATCCTCTGGCACAGCTGCAGAGCTATCGCCCCTGCTTCCGAGAGTTAGACCTTGAAGTGTTCACTGTACTCCAGTGTGGGCTCCTGACAAAGTCTGTCTTGGACACAGAGATGCATACAGAGGTGAAGGAAACAGCATAAAAGCATCCTGACAAGGCTTTGTGTAACTGCCTTTCTCAGAGGCCTTAGCTCTTTCTGTTCCTTTAACAAGAATAGAAGATTGATGTTAAGATGTGTTGGTTCAGTAACCAGGACAGAATTTGCCTTTAGAGAAGCACTAGAAGTACTTCAAGACACTGAGATAAAGGGGACTTTCCTGAGAACAGCAGACATGTAGTGTAGCAGCATTAAAAACAAAGTAATATAAATGTTGCATAAAAGGAAAAAAGGTTTAGTATAACATGTGTAGACCTAATGGAAAGGAAGGGGCTTTAATATTTATGAATTTAAGTATTTAAATAGCCCCATGCTAGCTACCGTGAAGAAAATTAACTGTATCCCAGCCAAAACCAGCACAATATGGAACACTGCTAAGCTATAGGATGTTAAATACACTAAGAGACACCTTGCCTAATGTCAAAGGTTCTTTTTATTTAAGTAAAGCCAATGTTGCAAAAAAGCAAGTGTCACAAGGCATCAGCAGATTGGAAATGCAGCACAAAATTGGGACTGGTGTCATGGGTGTTTCCTCAGTGGGCAGGGTCTGGATTATCATCTGGGATCTTATATAAAACTGCATTGTTATGGATGTATAAAGCAGAAGTGCTTAGTTTTGTTACCCTCTTTGTAGGCAGACTGAGTCCATCTAGAGTCTAATGTTGTTAGGCTACAGTAAGGTTACATATGTGATTGTGAAAAGGCCGTGGCAGGTTGGAGTACAGCCTGACCTGCTCCAAGGACAGCTGTCTCTGTGTATGCAGTTCACAGGCCAACTGGAAGACTGTTGGACAAGTCTCTTGGGCTATGTGACATTATTTCTAGTAACTTGACTATTACTCAGCTGGTGAATTTTGTGACTCTGAGCTTAAACCTCTTTTTATCCTTAGGAGCTCATTTTCAATGTATGTAAATGAGTTCTGTTCAGTAGTTCAGTGTTACTGACATTGCCTCAGCTATGGTCAGAGCACCAAGTTTGCATCATGCTTGGAGTAACCAGAACAATGCCCCATACCTGCAATGGGGGGAGACATAAACCTCTAGTATCTACTAAATGGGTCCCTGGCTGAGGTTAGCTAAGCCAGGAGTCATGACTGGAAATGGAGGAGGTGAACTTTAGCTTCAAGGCACTAGAAATTACATCTAGGTCCTAGGTTTGACTGTTCTTGTAATTGCAGGCTCGTGAAGTTGTGCAGCTGGGGCCTGCTGAACTTTCCTTCCTTCTGGATGATCTGTGCTGGAAGCTGGAACATGTGCTAACCCCAGGCTCCACAAGGAGAGTGCCTTTTCCAAAGGCAAGTGCAACAGCAGCCAAAGGTCTAGACCTGGGCTGAGGCAGAGCACATCAGTGGCCTTCAGGCCTTTTCCCAGAGAAATGTTTTTCAGAATTATTTTCACCTAACAGTTAAATGGAAGTCTGACACCCAACTGTGTGTCAGAATGGCACTTGCTCTTTCAAAAGACACTTTGGTATCATTCCCTCACTGAAGTGTGTGCAGCATCTGCTTCTCTGCATGTCTCAGGAAAGGGTGTGTAATTGAGACCTTGCAGCCTCAAAACTCAAGTGACTGTATTCCTAGCCCTCCCTGGGGAGACTGGCTCTGCTGCTGAAACAGCAGCTTTGGTTAGGCAGGCCAGATACCTGCCACATCCAACAAAAGCTGCTGGATCTGGGTTTCTGTTTCTTCCACAGTCTTTAGAAGGACACCTGGAGTGCAGTACCTCCTTGTGTTCATGGCTGAGACTGATGCCTTCAGAAGGAAAGTAAACATGTGGCCCTTGCATTAAACTATGAGAATTTCACTACACCTGATAGCTATTATATTCGGTGTTCTTTGTCCTTGTCTCTCTGCCTGTTTTAATTCCCATGTGCAGAGACTGTCTTCTCTTAGTGTTCTAGTAAAACATTATCCACTTGTCTGAGCTGCTGCTGGTTGTTCAGCAGAAGCCAACTTCCTTACTCTGTGAGCCTTTCTGACACTGTGTGTGACATCAGGACTTGCATTGCTCAGAAGCATTCTAAGAGGTAGCACTTGATGTAAAGTTAGTCTCAAGTAAGACTGATGGAGTGACTTGGATCTTTTGGGTTTGCTGCAGGAAAAAGGTTATAAGGATATTGGCTTTTCCCACCTGTGTCAGAGATCCCCCAAGGAAGTTGCTCTGTGTGTAGTCAACCTATTAAAGCCACTGTGTAATCACATGGAGAACATGCACAACTATTTCCAGGTCAGTGGACAGCAATTTTGACTCAAATTGTTTTGTCACCTCTAGAGATATTTTTGGTTTTGTTTGTGGGGAAAATGAGAGTGGTTCTGTTTTCTTCAGGTTTTTTAAACATGGAATATCTGGAGATGGATTTTTATGTCAGTATCTTTCCTTGGAATAGTGTTTAATGAGTTATTTGTTCTCATATAAAGGCAATTATACAAAATCAAGGTGAGGAAGAAAACCCAGGAATGAACATCCAGGAGCACCAGTTGATGTCCTCTTGTTACCAACAGCTGTTACTAACCTTTCGTTCCCTATTTGCTTGGTGAGTTCAAACAAAGGAATATATGGACACCTAAGTGAGCAGAGTCTGTTTATTGCTTCCTCTTCTTGTCCTTTTTTTAAAGTGTTTATACCAGGAAATGGCCTGTCAGCTGTGCAGAGCACACTGCAGTGGTTGGAGACTTTTAAGCACTTTATAGTTACTGCTCCTGAGCTGAACTAAAACTGTAGGTGATTAACAGTGAATGTAGGATGAAGGACTGAAGTGGCTGGAATTCATTGTGGCACTGGATCAAGACCAGTGTAATTGCCACTCTGGCACACCTAGTTGTGCAACTCCCCTTCTGCCTGGGGATCTTGGAATTTCTTACCCAGTAAGTCCTCTCGTCCTTTGCAAAATTGTCACTGCCTTTTGCCAGTGGGAAAGGATGAATGTGTACTTCATTGACAAAAAGACTGTGCTGCTGATGCACTCAAACCGGATTCATAAGAGCCAAATGCCAGAATGCATGTGCAGCCTGGATTTGACCTTTGCATCTGCTAATGTAATCTAGGATAGCATCACAGAAGTTTTTTTTCTTTGTGCAGAAAGTGTTTTAGCTTTGTACTTAAAAAAAAAAACCCAGTATGAGGTCTGAGGTCTGCTTCTTCATAAGGGACCCTGATCCACTCCTGACTGTTGGTATTGTGTGTGCACAAGGTTTTCCATTCCCTGGAAAAGATAAAATGTGTGTAAACAAAGTTTGCTGTCAAAAGTAGTTGTCAGGGTTTTGTGTTCCCTTGTAACTTTCATATTGGAGGGTTCTTCTTGCGTATCCAGCTTTATTGTTGCAAAAATATGCCCCAGTATGCTTTTGCATCTGATGCCTCTCTTCCTTCTAGTTAGATGATGAAATTGATTTTTTTTTTTCCTTCCCCCTCAGGAATGGCTTTTCTTTGCATGAAAATACTGACTTGCTAAGGTCAGCTCTCCAGGTGCTTGCAGACAGACTAAAGCCAGGAGAGACAGAGTTTCTTTCTCTTGAGGAGCTGATAAGGTAGAAACATTATTTCTTAAGCTCTGAAAGGGATGAATTTCAAGCAGATTTCCCTGTTTTGCATGGGCATTATGGGTAAATGGGTGTTTGTGAGCTCTCGGAGAGATCATAATACCTTCAGAGAGCTTTGTATTGAATGGCAATGCAGTTAAACCTAATGAAAAGGACCTACTGGATTCTAAAATGTTCGTTAGTCTGTGGATCTCATTTGTTTATATGCTATCTGAGACTAGGAGATTAAAAGGACTCACAGAAGGAATAAGTTTGTTCTGGATAGTTAAAATGCTTGTAGGAACATTAGGCAAAAGCAGTATATAAAGATGTTGCTAGTCTTACAGTGACTGGGGCTTGAGATAAGTTTCTTGGTGACTGAATTTTTTTCTACTAGTGGTTGACCACCCCTTCTTCAGAAGGGCACTGCCAGAGGCAAAATACTGGGCTAGGAAGACCTTGGATCTGAGCTGGTCCAATACTTCCTTTTTATGTTTTTCTGGGAGTTTACCTTATCTACAGTGTTTTACCTTTTTCCTTTTCTGTCACATCTCCAGTGAGAGTTTTCAGTACCTACTGAATTTCCAGCAGAGTGTTCCCAGCTTCCACTGTGCATTCATCCTCACTCAGCTCTTGATTGCTATTGCTGAGAAACCCATGACTGGCTGGAAGAAAGAGAAAATGGGTAATGTGTGAAGAACCTCTAATCTCAGATTAGTTTTCATGATGTCCTTTGCCTGTAAATCTTGGGTTCTGTCTCTTCAGTGCATCTTTTGAGGGAGAGATTTGTCCTTCAGTAATCTCACTGAGTGAACAGTCCTAACAGTTAGTGAAAGGAACAACAGTTAATAAGTTATAGGACCTCTTTGGTATTTGTTTTGCTGTGCCTCAGCCACCTGCAGGAAGGCAGACTCCAGCTCTCTTAGCTGCTGTTTTCAAACATCACAGCCTCACAGCTTTTAGAGTTCTAAGAACAAGCCTGCTGTTCAGTTTTGGTACTAGTTTAGTCACTGCTTATGGAGATGATCACAGACTTAATCAGATGTAGCTTCCTAGTGTAAGTACAGATGTCTGTGACAGCACATTTCCAAAAAATATGGAAATAAACTACAAATACAGCTGTTACTTCAGAGCAGAGAAAGGAAAATATTTTCAATTGGGAGAGCTCTTAGGGATTAGCACCTGTTCTGTAAAAGGAACAGCATTCAAGCAGATAAGGCATAGACATGCATGCAGGGAATATACAAGAAAACTAGTTTATTTCCACTTTGTCACACACTGAAATAAAAACTCCAGATAGTCACCTTTCTCAGCTGTACCTTGTCATACTAAGACACTAAGGATTTGTCCTTCTCAGATCCCCCTAGCCACTTTGAGATTAGTTTACTGTTTTAAACAGTCCAACACTGGGAGAAGTATCCATTGAGTGTGGCAGGGAATAACTAATTTTAAGTAATAATTTTCTGGTTTTAAACATTTCTGCAAGAGATAAGCAGGTTTGTTAGCAGATTTTATTTAAGAAATTTGTAAACTTTAAGCTTGCCTGTTCACAAACAAATAATGCTTAACATAAGTTTGTCAGGGAGAAATGGCCAGAGATGGATCATGTTTCTGACGTGAACAGATATTGCAAACCAGGCACACACTAGATGTGCATATATTTTACTGTCATGATATATGTCCTTGTGGCCTTACTGCTTTTTAGGGGAAATGCATTCTGACTTACCAAGGTTTATGCATATTGAGGAGTAGCAGTATTGTGATCTTTCAAAAGGCCATTTGGATTCACTGCCTTTATTGGAAAAGGAAGTTATCTTGGATTCTTCCTTCAGTAAGTTATCCCTTATCTTTTACAGCTTCACTAGCAAAGCACTTCCTCTGCCAGTCATGGCTGAAGCCTGGTGGAGACCAAGAGAAGGGCAGCCAGTTCAACAGTGCACTGCACACTCTGCTCTGGTGAGGCATCAAACCACTGACTCCAGCATGGCAAGACTCTAGGAACTGCTGTTGCTGTAGGGGGATGACTTCTCTTGATCATAACCCTCACACTTACAGTTTGGCCTAAAGCACTGTTTCTGCAGCACTGATGTGAATGATAGGAAGAATTCTGTTAGCCATTGGCCATAGAAGCATGTTTGGACCTCAAGTTTGCTTGGCTATAGTGTGGCAGTGTACATCAGCACATCTAGACACATATGCATATGTACACATATAAGTGTGTGTTCAAGAACTTGCACCAAGATCATTAAAGGAGTGGAGCATCTGCCCTATGAGGACAGGCTGAGAGAGCTGGGTCTCTTCAGCCTGGAGAAGAGGAGACTGAGAGGGGTCCTCATTAATGCTTATAAATATGTTAAGGACAAGTGTCAGGAGGGAGCCAGGCTTTTCTCAATGTCATCCAATGTTAGAACAAGAGGGAATGGGAGCAAGTTGGACCATGGGAGGTTTAGTATTAACACTAGGAGAAACTTCTTTACAGTAAGGGTGCCAGAGCACTGGAACAGGCTGCCCAGGAGGCTGTGGCGTCTCCTTCTCTGGAGACATTCCAGAGCTGCCTGGACACATTGCTGTGTGAGCTGGTCTAGGTGATCCTGCTCTGGCAGGGGGGTTGGACTAGATGATCTTTCTAGGTCCCTTCCAACCCCTAACATTCTGTGATTCTGTGTTATTCTGCATAATATTTACTGATTAGCCAAGTCTGTTTTGGATTTAGTGTCTACCTGGAGCACACAGATAACATCTTGAAAGCTATAGAAGAAATCTCCAGTGTTGGTGTTTCTGAACTGATCAACTCTGCCAAAGATGGATGTTCTTCCACTTACCCTACACTAACGAGGTAATTATATCAACAGAAACTTTGAATTTCATGAGATGCACAATGGCAATTTCTGCTTCTAATATTTCTTACTGTATGGTCTATTATGGTTTCATGTTAGTACTGCTGTAGACTACTCTGGGCATTTGTAAACATTCTTTTGGCAGTATGCAACAGGTTAGTACTTGGTTGGTATTATGTCAAGGTGGAATGGCCTTGTGCATTAAGACCATATTGAGTTTATTGTTTGAGAGATATTTCCACTGGAAAATAAACTGCTGCCTAATATCAGGTATTTTGCCTCTTTCTGTGCTACTATAGTGGCACAGCCAGCCTCAGAGGCTTGGGGTGGCTGTAGGCAATTCCAGGCTGGTATGCAGTGTGTAAGAGCACATTCAGGGTGTTCTGCTCCTACCACTGGAATTTGGAAGCACAGTTTAGGCAAGAATGGCCAAAGTTCCTGCACTTTGGTTCCTGTGTTTTCCTATTGAGAAGGATGCCCAGCTGGGTAACCTTCAAGTTTTCCATGTTGTTTTGGGGACAAGAGGCCTATCCGGATGCTCAGAGCTGGCTTTCAGTTTTGCTCTTGCTTTCTTCACAGGCAGACATTCCCAGTCTTCTTCAGAGTAATGATGGCTCAGCTAGAGAGTTCAGTGAAAAGCATCCCAGCTGGGAAACCATCAGACTCAAGTGAGGTAGGAAAGTAAATACACTGGACTCTTTGAGGGCACGAAGACATAAGTTTATTGTACAGTACAATAAAGATAAATAAACTAGAAAGGAATCTACTTCTGAACTTTGTCTAGGAAATGCAGTCAGACAGCTTCATTTATCTGCCAAACATGATATACAGGGTAACATATGAGTAGCATCCTTTTACTGGTTTATACCATGTCAAAAATCTAGTAAATCCAGCAGAAGCTATAACCAGAAAACAGGCAGTAATCAGCAAAATACTAAGCTGTGCAGTTGGGCTGCATGCTTGTGTGGGAGCACAAAATTAGTTTGCAACCAAGAGCTGCACTGAGAGCAAAGAAATGTGTTTGTTAACTCTTAGCATTTTAAGCCATGTGGGTGCTGATCAGGCTGGAATTGCCATTAAGTGGTTTTGCTCTGATAAATTTACCTGTGGTGTAGCTTTTTTCTCTGTCTTCAACAACAATGCTTTGGGTAGAGCAAATGCTGAGAGAACATCCAGCAAGGTGAGAGGAAAGACACCATCTTGGGTTATTGTCCCCTTGCATCCTGTTAGGTGCAACTGGAGAAGCTGCTGCAGTGGAACATTGCTGTGCGGAATTTCCATATCCTCATTAATTTGGTCAAGGTGAGCTTCTGGTTGTTTTTCTGGCTTTGCCTTCACATTCCCAGCAAAGCCCAGTGTCCCCAGGTTCAAGAGCACAAAGGAGAAATGAGAAATATGGCTGACTAGTGGAACAGCCTGGAAGTGGTAAAGCCAGTCTGCAATCTGTGTGCAAGGGTTTCCATTTAGCTTTTACTTCAATACTACTTAATTCTTACAACCTGCACATCTTATTAACATAGTTCTCACACAGATAAGTCTGCACAAAGACAGGATGGTGTAAGGAAGTGCAAAAAAAAAAAAGTCTGAACAAACACCCCAGTTCTCCAGTGCAGTGTTTTGGGTCTGACAGAGACTACTGCCAGCAGGGGAAGAGGCAGATGGGAAGAACCTTTCCAGTGGATCTGTAATAACATATGACAGAAGGAAACATTCTCCTGATGTATCCTGATAAAGGCAGGATAATGCTCTGAACAGGAGGCCTGGCTTCCCGTCTGTCACCTGCATTCAGTACTTAGCTGATGGCCCTCAGCTTCACTTGCTCTTATGGTAACATGCAATCTTCCTTTGAATCCTGTTGACAATTCATATCATCCTGTGGTGATGAACTTTAGAGGCCAGCCCCACTGTATGAAATACTCCCTTCCCTTAGTTTTGGAGTTGGTACATTCAGTGCCACCAAGTGTGATGAAGTTCTGTGAAGATTATAGGTACAGCTGCAAACTCTTCTCCTTGCTTATGTTGATCATTATGGTTTGTTTTTATCATATCCGAAGTGATGATTGGCAAATCCAGCTTTTTCAAGTTCAGCTTATGAGCTCTGGTGAACTGAGCTGGATTCTTCTACACAGCAGCATTCACTGGAGCCCTACTTGTGCTCCAGATGTCTTTTGAGAGCATAAAGAGTAGAGCTGGACCAGCTGGTTCTGTTTTGCTATCCATGGCAGTGCCAGAGTATCTTCACAGCTCTCTCATGTCTGCGTGCTACACTAGTTAAAACATTCACTAATTAGTTATAGAATTGGTCACTGGCAAAAATATATACCCAAATGTACACCAGAAGAAAGCCATTGAGAGCTGAGACCGTCTGTTCCATTTCTTTGGTTGCTGTTTGACCACAGCTTTGTGTGACCTGTGCAGTGACAGCTGGTGTCTTTTACCAGCTGGCATTGTTAATGTAATAGTTTCATTATTTCCTCCAAAATACATCGTTTTGCACATCTCAGTTTTTCATTGTCTGTTATGCAGTTACTTGCCCATCAGCTAGACTTGAGTCTCATGAGTCCCAAACTTCAGACTTGTTGAGATAATTTTTTGCCATCTGCATAAGGTTCACCTTAGATAATCAGTAGCCATCCTGCCATGTACTTCTGCCTGACAGCCACACACTTAAGTGTTGTTCCCTGTTGAAACTTGAGAATGGATGTTGCCTTAGAACAGGTTTGACACTTCAATGAAGGGTATGCAATGAAGGGCTATTTTTAATTGGCTGCTGTGCTTAAATTGTTTCATTTGGACTTGTGGACTGATCTGGCTCTCTTTTTTTCCTCTTGCCCGAGTAGGTATTTGACAGCAGGCCTGTACTCAACATCTGCCTGAAGGTAAGCAAGAATTCAAAACACCTGAAGAGAGCAATTTTAAGTACCAGCTTCCTTGAATCATTGCTTCCAGTGGTTACTGGATTCTCTGGAAGAAGCAGAAAATGTTCTTAGATCTTTAACCGTCTTCCCAACCTCAATGAACTTAGTGCAATTAACATTACTGACTCTGGACCCCTTCCCCTCTCTCCTTCTCCTGTGGTACTCCAAATGAGAGGAGATGTTAGAGCAGTCAGTCTCCTTTGGAGCCCTGAAAGATCATGTGTCCTGCTGTAACTCTCCCTTTTCTGGCTAGGACTCATATATCTGTATAGTCATCCTAACATTTGTATTTACTAAGTGAGAACAGTCCCCGGGGTAGCTGGAAAGACTGTGTCATCATCTTATCTGACTTTTTGATGGTCCTTTGAAATGGAGTTTGAATTTGCCTCCTGCTCTATTTATCATTCTTTTACAGTATGGCCGTCTCTTTGTAGAAGCATTTCTGAAGCTTGCCATGCCTCTCCTGGACTACAGCTTTAAAAAGCACAGGGTAAGCCTTTTGGAGATAAAACTGTCTGGAACCAGTTGGGAAGCATGGCTGATGCTGGCTAGAAGCAGATTCCTGTCCTTGGTCAAATGTTGGCATGACACTTGTGACACTTCATGACAAATGTATCTAATGTCTCTGGCTGTACTCTGCCCTGTTCACTTGCCTGTCCAGTGCTCTCTCAGCAAACAGATTACTGTCTCCTAACTTGCCATCACTCTTCTGGTTGGATGGCCTCGCTGTTAGCAAAGGAAGCCCTTTCAATCTCTGTCTCCTTCAAAAGTTGTTAGAGTCCAGGCAGACAGTGACATTGGTTTCTTTGCAGTAGTTCTTGTAACTTTGAGCAGGACAACATGCATAAGTGCAGATGGACAGGACAACCTTGCTGCACTTGTGACAAGCAAGAAAAGTTCACTTATTCCCCCTGCTTTGTTGCAAGGCAAGCCAGCTCTGTCAGTGAGACTCATTCTTTGGCTTAGCCTTCACAACTTGTCTCTATGATAGATAATTCCTTTATATTGCAAATGTAAGATGTGTTCTCATGGATGTTTGAGGGAATGATACCAAACATATCTAGCCATTGCCACTGGACAATAGTAAGTGCTGTGTAACTTGCATGGTGGAGAGGACTCATCTCCAGAGTCCCTGTTGGATGTGTTTCAAATACCACAGCCTAGCAAGCTGTTTCGTACATCTCCTCAGGTTCCCCTATTTCAGAACGTTGTACTCAAGGCAAGATGTGACAAGGTTGCTTAATTGCCCCACTTTCACTGATATGCATTCATTCCAAACTCTGATTCAAAGTCAGTTTCAATTCAAAGTGCTTGGTGTTACAACATGTGGTCATACTTTTATTACCAGTTACTTGACTTAGATGCACAGTACAAGTCTCCTGTGGCTTCATACTGTTCATCTGATGTTTTGTGCATGTGCATCATATCTCTGTCCCATAACCCTTTGAAAGGATTGCTAAGACTAATACTGTTGCATTATTCTTGTTTCCCTTATGGAAAAACCTTTTAAAAATTATTTGCTGGTTTTCTTATTTACTGCAGGATGATGTGCAGAGTTTACTGAAAACCTTGCAGCTGAGTACCAGACAACTTCATCACATATGTGGCCATTCCAAGGTAAGATAAGTTCTAATGGGAGGACAAACTTCTGTCCTAAGAATGATTTATTTCCCTTCCACTGCTTTTCCAGAACATAGGCAGGTTCTACTTGCAGGCTTCCAGTAGTATCTGTACAAGCAAAAAACTCTGAGGAGGAAAAATAGCCTTGGTTAGTGGCCCAAAAGTTGAAGTAATTGATCTGAAAGTGGCTAACTTGGATGTCAGATCAGGTTAGCATACTCTTTTAGGACAGAGGTTCTTGACATCTTTGGTTGTTGGCATCTGTAAGAGGGTGTTCTGAGATTACAAGCTAAGACCTTAGAGACCTTGCATAAAGTATAGGTGCTAGACTGATAATATGGGAGAAAAGCTTGGGTGAAGATTAACAGCCTCGTGAGTCAGAAGAATCGGCAACAGGAGGCAGACAAGGAGAAAACTTTACTCAAAGTCCTCTTGAGGTGCTTTTTGGCACTGTTACATTGAACACTCTAGGAAAGAGGGCAATGGGAGGAGAGGAAAGTGATAACACACACCAGTCTGTCAGCCTCTCTGTAGGAAACTCAGGACCAGAAGGAAGGAGAGAATTAGCACCCTGGTTAGTATGGGGAGCCAGTGATTGTTGCAAGAAAGAATCACATGGGAGAAGGCAGTTAGAACTCGTGTGCTGCTTTGACCCCTAAGAGGTTCAATAAACCATGTCCAAGAAGGGAGCTTTGCCAAAGTAGTTGAAGGCAGAAAGCTAGCTATTAGCATGGCTCCCCAAGCTAGATTTGCTCCTGATTTATTCAGAACATGCCATTGCAGCTGTCAGCATAGAGGAGAATTGGAAGCTGTTACAAACCTTGGAGATGCTAAAACTCCTTCCAATGTTTGAAAGTGAAATTCTTATGCCTGCTTTAAAGTCACAGTACGCTTTATAGGCAGGATAACATCATTGCAGCTTGCTATGTGTTGTCTTTGCACTTGGCTAGCGTTTTCAAGTGGTGTGTCCCACAGCTCCTGTTAGCATGTAACTGCAGTTACTGAACACTTGTGATTTACCAATGCCCTTATATCTGCTGCAATCTGATTAGGTCTCTGCCAAAGCATTTTTGTAAGAATGAGAAGGCAGCAGCTGAATCTAGGCAAATAAATGTATGCAATGAATGCTCCATGCCTGTTTGAAGAGCAGTTGACACCAGTGTTTGTTAAACCACTCTTGATTTCACTTGCATACAAAACCAATAGATGCTCACTGATGTACCATGCAGTGTCACCTAGGATTTGCTGCTCTCCCTCGGTATGGGTGTCTTTAAAGAGCATCACACAGCAGACAGTAGCAATCAGCTTTGCCTATAACTTCCTATGTATTTGTCATTTACTCTTCCAAACCAAGCCTCTTGTCTGTTTAGATATCTGCTACTGGATGTAAAATCAGTTTCTGGAGACAGATTTTTGCACATGCTGTGGTGTTTTGTGCAGTCTCCAGACTGCCTGCAGACAGTTGGGCAGCTTCCAAGAGCCAGGGAGCACCATGATGGTTGAGTGTGTCATTAGTGAGACTTGCCCTGATTTGGTTCCGATTAGTGCTGATGATTGCTAGTTCCTGCCTAGGGACTTAGCTGGGGGCTAGAGAACAGATTGCTGTTGGTCCTCAGTTACCCACTCCCTGTTGGCAGAACACAAAGCAAAGCAGTGTCCCTCTTCCCAGGCCTGCTGAACTCTTCCAAGAAATGCAGCTGTTCTGAATTCAGAGTATAGCTAATGAGAGCATCTTAGTGCAAGAAGGTTATAGAGGATTCTCGTGAAAAAGGAAAATACTTATGCACAAAATAATTGTTTATGGCTGTTGGCAGGTTTTCTGGTTTAGCAATGACTCCATTCTGTACTGCAGATCTATGCCTAGCGGGAGGAGATGCTCACCCAGAGCTAATTCTCACACAATACCTGGCATAGTTGCCCTCCCTCAGCTAGTTTTTGCTAACAGCAACTCCATCTGTTCCCTCCTGTCCTAGTTCTCCAAAGCCAGTGCTTTTTTGGTCTGTACAAGCTGGCTTTGGAGTTTATAGTGCACACGCATTCCATTTACTAGTGTAGAGGAGTTGCATCAGACACTGACCAATTGTTGTTGCAGTGGATTAGTTATTCAACACCTTTTTCATTCTTCTCTGTGCTTGGGAATTCAGCAATTTCCTGACTTGATGTTCCCTGCAGCATTCGTTTGCAGCTTGCGGCTATCAGCAGGTAGCTATCTCCCCTCCTAGGCAGGTGGTTCTGCAATCTGGACACTTGTAGCATTGCTTTTTGCTCTGGACTGGAATGGTGTGATTGTCCATTGTGACCTCCAGAGATAACTCTGCTGTTTCACCAACAATTACTTGGTGAGTCAAACTTCATAGAACCATAGAATGGTTTGGGTTGGAAGGGTCCTTAAAAATCATCTACTTCCAACCCCTGCCATGGGCAGAGACACCTTCTAAGACTTCCAGACTTATCCAAACCTTACCAGTTGCTCACAGCACCGGTACCAGCAGCAATGCAGCTTCCAGACATTTGTGTGCAAGCAAGCTATGGCTGCCATGAGCAAGACAGCAGTTGGCAGCCATGTGAGATCTGTGTGTGAAGAGCTGTGCTTTGTTCTTGGAGAACAGAGCAAGTGACACCAATCTGTTGCTGAGATGGTGGAGCAACAGAAAAGCAGGTTCTCAAAATAATTTCCTGAAGGTCAGCAGAATTCATCTGACTTGGGTAGAGGAGTTACTAGCTTCTCTAAAATGTTCATGAGAAAAGCAGAGGCTCCTTCTGTTTTTATCCAGAATGGATATGTCTGTTAGGATTGTTGCAAAGGATCGTTTTTGTGCCTTAGATAAAATGCTTATCTTTTTAGCAAAAGCTCTACCAAAAATTTGGCCAAGACATTACATAATCCTGTCAAACTTTGTGGAGATCATGTCCCATCCCTTCCACCTGTATAACCGGTGGCTTTTCAAACAGCCATAAGACTCAGGCAAGGGTTGATCGTATTCATGTGCTGTTTCATATTTAGATTCGCCAAGACATTGGGCTGACCAACCATGTGCCTTTGTTGAAGAAGTCCCTGGAACAGTTTGTGTACCGAGTGAAGGCAATGCTGGCATTCAACCACTGCCAGGAGGCCTTCTGGGTGGGCATCCTTAAAAATCGGGATCTTCAGGTGAGAATCACTGTCCTGCCTGGGGCATGTAACACCTGGGAAATGACAATGCTTATCTTTCCCAGAGAACTATAGTGTGAAGGTAGA
This sequence comes from Bucco capensis, assembly GCA_013396975.1. NCBI lineage: Eukaryota > Metazoa > Chordata > Aves > Piciformes > Bucconidae > Bucco > Bucco capensis. The sequence continues at coordinate 1,580,878 of VWZO01017862.1, forward strand.
GCTAAATTCAGTGTGACTCTTTTATAGTCAGGTCTGGTGCAGCAGAAAAGAAGATTTTATTTCAAGATAATGAGCTTTCATTTCTGGGGGTTGCCTGCCATGAGGCTCTTGCACTTTAAATGTTCAGATTTTATTGTTTGTAATAGGTATGGGGGATGCTTCCTCTGCTCAGTGGCAAAGGCCTACATGCAAAGAAGAGGTCAAGGTCACCTGAACACCTCCTCACATACTCTATGTGGCTTTTACAGGAGCCAGTTCTGGCCATTTTCTTCATCTTCAACTGCAGCAGCAGGACAAATTAAAACCTGATTTTACCTGGAAGCTTGATATATAGGATGGTAACAAAATGCAGCTTTCTTCCATTACACCCCAGCACATACACTCAGTGCAGGTCTTTTGTGTCCTGCTCAGGGAGAAGAAATTTTGTCTCAAGTCTCCGAGGCAAGGGACTCCGATGAGGAGAACTCCGCAGAAAGCCTTGCTGAGGTACTTGTGCACAGGGGACACTACTCCAATGAAGCTTTTGTTATAAGGCAAAGGCAGCGGGTGGAGCAAGGGGGGAGTGAGGGATAGAGAGCTTCAGCTCTGACCGCGGCGTCCCCCGCAGGAGCCCAGCGGCAACAACACGGACAGCAGCGACGAGGACAGCTCCGCGGGGTCGGGCCCGCCTCCCGCTGACGCCTGAGGCACCAGACGGCGGCGGGCGGGGCCTGAGGCGGCAGTGGCTGTGGCGGCTCCGCGCAGGCGCGGGGCGGTGC